>CM034310.1:11129093-11275707 GCA_019925795.1 Dendrobium chrysotoxum
CACATATCGTCCTGGACGATCCACTCCGTCCTGGACGATCTAAACATCGTCCTGGACGATTCGTTCAGAATCGCCCCTTCACTGCTCCAGCTGCTGAAAAATTCCAATTATTGGTGATCGTCCCGGATGATACTCACATCATCCTGGACGATATGATCCATATCCTCCTGATCTGATCAAACGGCTGAGATTGCGCCAATTATTGCCCATCATCCCGGACGATCCCCTTATCGTCCCGGACGATCCACCTGTCAAGCCGCTAGACGATTTAAATTCGGCCCATCCGACATATTTATTGTAAATCGTCCTGGACGATCCACATAATCGTCCGGGACGATACCTTTTCGTCAACGGTCGTCCAGCTGACTCCTCGGGACGATCGCCTGTGTCTAATCGTCCCGGACGATATCTGATCGTCCTGGACGATCGGACCGCCTTTTTGACCAATCGCACAGGACGACATAAATGTCCCGATCGTCCCGGACGATGTCTCGATCGTACGGGACGATCAGTCCGTTTTCTTTATAAACAGCAGATTTCTTGAGCTTTTTCACACCGGTTTTCTCCACTCCACCTCTCCTCCTTACTCTCTCAAATCCTCATGGCTGGTGGCAAGCGTTCCCGTCAGAAGGGTGCCAGTTCGTCCCGGGGACATGTAGATCCTCGCTTCCCGAATGCCGCCGATCAGGCGGCTTTCGAATGCTATCGTAATGTAGGTATCACGCACTCCAAGATTGTCAATCCACGCACTCTCACGTATCCCGTTTTAGACTTGTTCGCACACACCTCGCTCACCTTCATTCTGACCTTAGCCTTTCCCTTCAATCTGGAACTCCTTCGCATCTTCTTTGCCAACTTGCGCATTTCCGCGGACTATTCCACTCTTCGCTCCTACGTAAATCAACGCCCCGTGGAACTCACGACCCATGATTTTCACAATATCCTCAACTTGTCTATCACTGGCGACAAGATCCACACGATCATCAACGATCCTGACTATGATTGGAGTGTCGCCAATCACTTCCTTCGCAATACCAACGCACCCTATCACGACAATGCTTGCACTTCCCTTCTCAAGGATGCCCGGACCATTCAGCACGTCCTTCGTTCCTCCGTCATTCCAAAGGCAGGGGATCGGATTCACATTACCCCGCTTCTGTCCTTAACCACCTACTACATCATGGCCCGTCGAGAATTTAATGCCTCTGATTTGATCATCCGATACATAGAACATCTCACCACCATTAGAGATTCGGGCCACAGGCGTCGCCCAAATCTAGCTTTAGGTCATCTCATTCACTATGCCTTAGAGACAAAATATGACCTTCAGTATCCTGTCCCTCCTGATGTCCCTCCTTCCTTCTTCACAAACAACTCATTCCACGTCCTATACAGCACCCGCCTACATCCGGAACCTGCCCCGGATGTTGAGGAAAAAGAGGAAGAGGCTGTACCAGTTCCTGCTGCACCAGAGGCACCTGCACCCCTTCGCATTGCCTCTCCCCTTGACCACCTGGTGCAGCGCTTCGACCAGTGGGAGGCCCGTTTTGACTCCTACGTGGTTGCCCAGGAGCAGCAGCACAACGAGGACCTCCAACGCTTCGCGGACTATGCTGCGCAGCAGTAGCAGCAGCACGACCAGGACATGGCCTGGTTTGGAGCTCACTTTCAGGCCATTCACCATTACTTCTACCCTCCACCGCCACCTCCTTCTTCCGATCAGGATCCGCCTCAGTTTTAGTTTTCTGTCGTGTTGTTGTTCTGTATATGTTTTTATTTTATGTTTTATTTCCGTGTTTATGTTTCTCCCTCCTCCTTTTTGTGATGTCAAAAGGGGGAGTTAGTTGTAGTCATGTCGTGTCTGTTTCTATTTTCTATTTCATGTTTTCTGTATTGTTTGAGCTGTTAAATGAAAATTAAAAAAAAAATGTTTGTTTTGTTTGATCTGCTAGTTTACCTTTGTTTTCAGACTAATTTACAAATGTTTGCCATCATCAAAAAGGGGGAGATTGTTGCAAATCTGGTTTTGATGATGACAAACATGTTTCCAGTGTGTTTTGCTTGGCTAATATGTTTCAGGCACAAAAGACCGCGAGCCACTCAAGCCAACTCAAGATCGGGTCCAAGTGTGTCAAATGTATGATTTTTCTTTTTATTGAGTCAATTGTAATGTAACTGATTCCCTAGCTAAGTAACCTTGCACACACACACTCAGAGGGAGAGATTGAGTGATTAGAGTTTCTGTTGCAATTTTGTTCAGATCGTCCTGGACGATATCCACATCGTCCTGGACGATCCAGTTAAAACAGAAACCCTAATTAGGGCGACTAAGTTAAGAAGGACTGATTGAGCCGATCGTCCTGGACGATCTACGGATCGTACGGGACGATATTCCCAAATCAGAAATTCTCAGCCGCCAGATTAAGTTAGGCAAGTTTTATTTTAAGTATTTTGGTCTGATCGTCCCGGACGATACGTGTATCGTCCTGGACGATTCACTACAATCATGCCTAAATTAGTCTGGTAATTAAGGAAAGCGATTAATGTTTAATTGATACGATCACATCGTCCTGGACGATCGCAGGATCGTCCTGGACGATCGTGATCGTCTTGTGCATTTCAGCTGTACGTCCAGAACTATGTACAGGACGATTTGGGGCCTTTTTGAACTAATCGTATCGGACGATTACCCTATCGTACGGGACGATCAAGTCATTTTTTGGTCGTCCAGCACAGATTTCTCTGGACGACCCGAACTGTCTTCTGGACGATTTCCTTCAATTTGAACTAATCGTCCCGGACGATCGCAGGATCGTACGGGACGATATGAACAACTTTTTCTACTGATCGTCCAGAAGAGCCAGATCGTCCAGGCTGAAACAGCTGAATTTGAACTGATCGTACAGGACGATCTACCGATCGTCCTGGACGATCTTGGCCGACAAGTTGAGATTTAGGGCAAGTTTTAAGCCCTCCTTTAAAAGAACTTTTTCCTAGATTTGGAAAAATCTTTTGCTGCCTTCCTTCCCTGAGAAACCCTAGAGAGAAGAGAGAGTTGGGAGAGAGAGAAGAGATCTTGTGAGGGGGAGTTAGTGAGGGATTCACTAAGGTTGCTCCAAGCACGGATCAGAGTCGTCTTCTCTGCTCGTCGTCTGTCGTCTAGTTGGTGTTCTTTGTGGGAGGATCGTTCGCAAGAAGATCCGGGGTTCTCTGCCCACTTCAGGTGGAAGCAAAAGGAGTTCGAAGGTTCTCTGCCTGCTTCAGGAGGAAGCGAAAGGAGGTCAGGTTCTCTGCCTCACCGTGTGGTGAAAAGGAGGTATTTTGTACAGGCTTCTCCGCCTTGCTGTGGGAGCAAAAGGAGAGTCACTTTCGTTTAGTGCAATACCCGGAGGGGAGGCTCCGGGGAGTGGACGTAGGTCAAGTTGACCGAACCACTATAAAATCTGGTTTGCTTTTCTGATTCAGTTTTGCACTTTACTTTTCAATATAAACTGCTTGGGTGATTATCGTTGGTTGATCTTTTCGTTATTGTTTACTTGTTTCCGCTGCTAAGTATCGAAAAGATTTTTGTTGTTATCGTGAAATTTTTAAATAACCAATTCACCCCCCCTCTTGGTTAGCCTCGGGACTAGTTCAGTAGGGCTTAACATCCCTTTCGAACTTTCAATATTGATGATATACTTTTTGGATCTTCTGATAAAATTATATGTGATAATTTTTTAAAGATAATGAGTAAGGAGTTTGAGATGAGTATGATGGGAAAATTGTCATACTTTTTGGGGTTCAACATAAAGCAAATGGATGATGGAACTTTTCTAAATCAATCAAAATACACTAAGGACATTTTGAAAAAAATATGAAGTGGACAAAGCCAAGCCAATCAACACTCCCATGGGTTCCACTATTCAGTTAGATAAGGATTCAAATGGAAAATCTGTTGATCAGAAGAAGTTTAGGGGAATAATTGGATCATTGCTTTACCTGACTGCTAGCCAACCTGATATTATGTTTAGTGTTTGTCTTTGTGCTAGGTTTCAAGCTGATCCTAAAGAGTCCCACCTGACTACTATTAAGAGAATTCTTAGACATCTTTTAGGGACCCCAAACCTAGGAATCTGGTACCCTAGGCGCATCACTTCTTTTGAGATTATTGGATATTCTGATTCTAACTTTGTAGGGTGGAGAGTGGATAGAAAGAGCACTTCTGAAACTTTCTAATTTATAGGACAGTCTTTAGTCTCCTAGTCCAATAAAAAATAGAAATCAATTGAACTTTCCACTGTTGGAGCTGAGTACATTGCCTTAGGAAGTTATGTGGCCCAAGTCCTTTGGTTGAAGCAACAAGTTTTGGATTTAGGATTACCTGTTGGCACAATTTCAGTTCTATGTGATAACACTAGTGCCATCTGCATTTCTAAGAATCCTATCCAACATTCAAGAACAAAATACATTGCATAAGGCATCACTTCATTAAGGACTATGTTACAAAAGGGGACATTGAGCTACATAATGTAGCAACTGAAAATCAGCTAGCTGACATCTTTACTAAACCACTGGCCTCTAACTCATTCAGCATTCTGAGGACGAGATTGGGTGTGATTGACATAAATACATGAATATGATGATTACTAGTTTCTGATTTTTCTATTTTTTCATTTTGCTTTTAGCTTTGTTTGATTTGATTGACTGTTTCACTTTAGAATTTTTTCTCTTCCTATAGATTTTTGCTGTTTGATATGCTTATTAAATTTGATTATTTCATATTGAATTTTATTTACAGATTTCAGTATGTCCTTTATTCTTCATGTTTTCTTTTATTTACTGTTTACTCTTATAAGAATCAGATCACTGCTCACTATTGCTGATAAACTGAATTTCTGACTAAATATTTTACCTTGCTATTTTTGTTTGAAAGCTTGTAAGCAGTGATTGACTCTTCTGAATCTGTTAAAGAGAAGAAACATTGATGATTGTTTCTCTTCCTCTAACTCCTTTAGTGGTATATTATTTCTTTTGGATAAAAATTTTTTCATCATTTAAAAGTTGGTTTTTAAATAGAGATCTATTTTATCTTCCTACAGAAATCTACCTCATATGATTATATTATTTTCAAAGTTTTGGATCAGTATTATGTTTTCTTAATCAGGGGATTGCACTTATCATATGATGTATCATTTTTATTTTGTGAATTAATCCTCCTTACTGTAGAGAGTGAGTTTTTATCTTCTCTTATGTCTGGAAGGTAATTTCACAACTGAGATTTTTTAATGATTTTTGAAAGGAAGTAAGCTTACAAAAGATTCGCAGTGCGCCAAACAAATTAAAAAAGAGGCACAAAATGAGCCCAAAACTGAAAAGATGTGCAATATCGCCAAATTAGAAAGATACACAAAGTATATCAAAAATCAAAAGATGCGCAAAATGTCAAACAAATTGAAAAAAGAGGAACAAAATGAGCCCACAAAGAAATAAGCTTTCTTCCCTTTCAGATCCTTAAATGTCTTAAAAAAATTCATGCGCCACTTAATATTTTCAAAAGCCTGAGATTGAAAATCATAATATCTGATTCCTTACTTCGTAATATTATTTTATCATATATTTTTCTGGAATGAGGCTTGAAAGGATCTCTTTTTTAATTTAATTTCTTTCTTCTAATTAGACTTTTGTTTGAAAGGAATTTGAACTTGTAAGGGGTCCGAGGTAGGAGTTTCGAAAGTTAATTTTCTAACTTTTTTGGATTTCAGCATTGTCGATTTTTCTTCTTTTTGGTTTTTTAAATTAAAACTCAAGGGAAAATTTTGATTTACTGGAGCTGATCTATTAAAAAAAAAAGAGGTCTTTTTGATTTCATCCGTTTGATGTTTTCTTGTGTTTGACTTATACTAGTTTTACTATTTCTTTATATTATTTTCCCTTTTTGAGATGTCAAAAGGGGGAGTAGTAGTTCTTATATTTTAGGTTAGTTTAGTGTTCTTATATTATTAACCTGCTATTTAATTACTGATTTTTAAATTATTACAAATGTTTGCCATAATAAAAAAGGAGGAGATTATTATAAATCTGGTTTCAAGGACTATGATTTTGATGATTGCAAACATTTCTATTTCTGGTTGATTGTCTAATCTTTCAAGTCCGCAGAAATAATTGCAAGTTTAAGCCAGCCCAAGATCGAGTCAGTCTGATTTGTAATTCAGGTCCAATGTACTATTTTCATCTTTATTGAGTCAAATATAATGTAAAGGATCCCCTAGCTAAGTAACCTTGCACATACACACTCAAGAGGAAAGTTTTAGTGAATTAGAGTTTCTGTTTATTTTTTATTCAGATCGTCTTGGACGATATTCACATCGTCCTGGACGATCCAATGAAAATAGAAACCCTAATTAGGGTGACTAAGTTTAGTCGGTCTGATTAAGCATATCATTCTGGACGATCATCTGATCTTATAGGACGATAGGCTCAAATCAAAAATTCTCAACCGTAAGATTAAGTTAGGCATGTTTTTATTTTTACAGACTTAGTCTGATCGTCCCGAATGATACATGTATCATTTTGGATGATCCTTTACAATTATGCTTAAATTTGTCTAGTAATTAAGGAAAGTAATTAATACCTATGTGATATGATCATATCATCCCAAACGATCGTAAGATCATCCTTGACAATACATGCAAAATCCTGACCATCTAGAGCACTTCACTTGGACAACTAGAGCTGTGTGTAGGATGATATCCTGATTTTAAACTAATCATATGGGATGATCGTAATATCATCCCTGACGATCAAGTCATTTAAAGATTCATCTAGGATGTTTTGGCAGTACGAACAGAGCGGTGTGCAAGATGATTTTATCATTTTTGAACTAATCATATAGGATGATACAAGGATCATCCTTTATGATCAAGTCATTTTGAGATCACCCAGCACAAGTTTCCCTGGACGAACAGAGCTGTCTTCTAGATGAAATTCCTGATTTACAATAATCATCCCGAACGATCGCAGAATCGTACGGGATGATCAGAACAAACTTTTCTACTAATCGTCTAGAGAAACCAGATCGTCCAAGCTGATACATGTAATTTTAAACTGATCATACAGGATGATCAACCAATAGTCCTCGATGATATTTGATGATCAGTTGAGATTTAGGGCAATTTTTGAGCCCTCCTATAAAAGATATTTTTCTTCAAATAAGAAAAATCTTTGCCACTTTCCTTTCCTGAGAAAAATCGAGAGAGAGAGAGAGAGAGAGAGACAGAGAGAGGGGATCTTCTGAGGGGGAGTTTATGAGGGATTCACAAAGGTTTCTCCAAGCAAGGATCTGAGTCATCTTCTCCATTTGTCATCACTTGTCTCATCAGTGTCTCTATGGGAGGATCATTCGTAAGAAGATCCGGTTCTCTGCCTGCTTCAGGAGGAAGCAAAAGGAATCCAGGTTCTTCACATGCTTTAGGAGAAAGCGAAAGGAGTCTAGGTTCTTTGCCTGTTTCAGGAGTAAGCGAAAGGAGTTCAGGTTCTTTGCTTCACCGGGTTGGTGGAAAGGAGTTTTTGTACAGGCTTCTCTGCCTTGCTATGGGAGCAGAAGGAGAGTCACTTAGTGTTAGTGCAATACCCGGAGGGGAGGCTCCGGGGAGTGAACATAGGTCAAGTTGACCGAACCACTATAAAATCCAGTGTGTTCTTTCCAATTATTTTTTGCATTTATTTTTCTGTTGATGATTGTGTAATTGTGAGTATTATTCTGTTATTTTTAAACAGCTACACAACATCGTATAACTATAAAAGTTTTAAAACATTCAAAAATATTTTCTAAATCATTATTTTGCTCTGGAATTTTTTAAACTACCAATTCACCCCCCTCTTAGTTAGCCTCGGGACTAGTTCATATGGGCTTAAAATCCATATCAAACTTTTATTTAGCGTTTTAGGGTTTAGGGGGCATAGGGTTTAGGGTTTTTAGAGTTTAAGGGTTTTAGGATTTAGGGTTTAGTGTTTAGGGTTTATTGTTTAGGAATTAGGGTTTAGAGTTTTAGGGTTTAGGGTTTAAGGGTTTGGGCTTAGGGTTTAGGGTTTAGAGTTTAGAGTTTAGAGTTTAGGGTTTAGGATTTAGGGTTTAGGGGTTGGGGTTTTTAGGGTTTATGGTTTAAGGTTTAGGGTTTAGGGTTTTAGGGTTTAGGGTTTAGGGTTTTTTGTTTTTTTAAGCTTTTTAGGGTTTAGGATTTTATATGGTTTTTTAGGGTTTTTAGGGTTTAGTGTTTTTTAGGGTTAAGGATATAGGGTTTAGGGTTTAGGGATTAGGGTTTAGGGTTTTTAGGGTTTAGGGTTTAGGGCTTAGGGCTTAGGGCTCATAAATTTTTAGGGTTTAGGGTTTAGGGTTTAGGATTTTAGGGTTTTGGGTTTAGGGTTTTAGGGTTTAGGGCTTAGGGTTTATTGTTTAGGGTTTAGGGTTTATGCTTTAGGGTTTAGGGTTTTTAGGGTTAAGGGTTTAGGGTTTGGGTTTTGGGTTTAGGGTTTGGGATATAAGATTTTTGAGTTTTTAGGGTTTGGGGTTTAGGATTTAGGGTTTAGGGTGTTTATGGTTTAGATTTTATTGTTTAGGGCTTAGGGTTTATGGTTTTTAGGGTTTAGGGTTTTTAGGTTTTAGGGTTTAGGGTTTAGGGTTTTTAGGGTTTAGGATTTAGGGTTTAGGGTTTAGGGTTTAGGGTTTTAGGGATTTAGGATTTAGGGTTTAGGGTTTAAGGTTTAGGGTTTTTTAGGGTTTTAGGGTTTTAGGTTTTATTATTTTTTTAGGGTTGAGGGTTTAGGATTTTTAGGGTTTAGGGTTTATGGTTTTTTTTCAGTTTAGGGTTTAGCATTTTTAGTTTTTTAGGATTTTTTGGGTTAGGGTTTAAGGTTTTAGGTTTTTTTAAAGGGGAGTTTAGTATTTACGGTTTAGCTTTTAGGCTTTGGGGTTTAGGGTTTACGGTTATGGTTTAGGTTTTAGGTTTTAGTGATTTTAGGGTTTTTTATGGTTTAGGATTTAGGGTTTAGGGCTCTATTAGGGCTTTTTAGGCTTTTTATGGTTTAGGGTTTTTTAGGGTTTTTAGTACTTAGGGTTTAGGGTTTTAGGGTTTTTTTAGGCTTTAAGGTTTATGGTTTAGGTTTTTTAGGGTTTAGGGTATAGGATTTTTTAGGGCTTAGGGTTAAGGTTATAGGGTGTATGGTTTAGGGTTTAGGGTTTCTTAGGGTTTAGGGTTTAGGGTTTAGGGCAAACGATTTAGGGTTTTTTAGGTTTTAAGATTTAGGGCATAGGGTTTAGGGTTTTAGTGTTTAGGGTTTAGGGTTTAGGGTTTATGGTTTAGGGTTTAAAGTTTAAGGTTTAGCATTTTTATGGTTTAGGGCTTAGGGTTTAGGGTTTAAGGTATAGGGTTTTGGGTTTAGGGTTTAGGGTTTTAGGGATTTAACGTTTAGGGTTTTTAGGTTTAGGGTTTAGGGTTTTTTTTAGGGTTTTAGGGTTTAGGATTTTAGGGTTTAGGGTTTAGGGTTTAGAGTTTAAGGTTTTTAGGGATTAAGGTTTAGGATTTAGTGTTTTTTTTACGGTTTAGGGTTTAGGGTTTTTAAGTTTTTTTAGGGTTTAGGGTTTAAGGTTTAGGGTTTTTTAGGGTTTAGGGTTTAGGATATTGGGTTTAGTGTTTAGTGTTTAGAGCTTTTATGGTTTAGGTTTTAGGGTTTAGGGTTTAAAGATTAGGGTTTTTTATGGTTTAGGGTTTAGGCATTAGGGTTTTAGAGTTTAGGGTTTAGGGTTTAGGCTTCAGGGTTTAAGGTTTACGGTTTAGGATTTAGGGTTTAGGATTTTTTTTAGTGTTTTAAGATTTAGGGTTTAGGGTATAGTATTGATGTTTTTTAGGGTTTAGGGTTTAGGATTTTGTGTTTTTTTTAAGGTTTAGGGTTTATGGTTTTTAAGTTTTTTGAGGGTTTAGGGTTTAGGGTTTTTAGTGTATAGGGTTTAGGGTTTAGGGTTTAGGGCTTAGGCTTTTTTAGGGTTTAGGGTTTAGGGTTTAGGCTTTAGGCTTTAGGCTTTAGGCTTTAGGGTTTAGGGTTTTTAGGGTTTAGGTTTCAGGTTTTAAGGTTTAAGGTTTAGGTTTTAGGGTTTTTAGGGTTTACTATTTTAGGTTTTAGGGTTTAGGGTTTATGGTTTGGGGATTAGGGTTTTTTAGGGTTTAGGGTTTAGGGTTTTTTGGGTTTAGGGTTTAGGAATTGGGGTTTAGCGTGTAGGGTTTAACATTTCTGGTTTTTATGGTTTAGGGTTAGGGTTTTGGGCTTAGGGTTTAGGGTTTATTGTTTAGGATTTTTAGGGTTTAAGGTTTAGGGTTTAGGGTTTTTAGAGATTAAGGGTTTAGGGTTCAGGGTTTATAATTTCTTAAGGTTTTAGGGTTTTATGTTTTTGGATTTTTTTAGGGTTTAGTGTTTAGGGTTTATGGTTTTTTTAGGGTATAGGGTTTAGGATTTTGTGCTTTGGGTTTAGGGTTTTTTTATAGTTTTTAGAGTTTAGGGTTTTGGGTTCTTTTTTAAGGGCTTTTAGGGTTTAGGGTTTGGAGTTTAGGGTTTAGGGTTAGGGTTTAGGGTTTAGGGTTTTGGGTTTAGCGTTTAGGGTTTTTTATGGTTTAGGTTTTATGGTTTATGGTTTATGGTTTTAGGTTTTTTTTTATTTTTGGGGTTTTTAGGGTTTAGGTTTCGGGTTTATGGTTTAAGGTTTAGGGTTTAGGATTTTTCAAGGTTTTAGGATTTTAGGGTTTAGGATTTTTTTATGGTTTATTACGAATTTTATGGTTTAGGGTTTAGAGTTTTTTTACAGTTTTTTATGATTTTTAGGGTTTAGGGTTTCAGGTTTTAGGGTTTTTTTAGGGTTTAGGGTTTAGGGTTTAGTGTTTAGGGTTTAAGGTTAGGGTTATTAGGGTTAAGGTTTTGGGTTTAGGCTTTAGGGTTTTTATGGATTTAAGGTTCAGGGTTTAGGTTTTTTAGGGTTTAGGGTTTAGAGTTTTTAGGGTTTTAGAGTTTTAAGTTTAGGGTTTAGGGTTACAGGTTCTGGGTTTAGGGTTTTTTAGGGTTTAGGGTTTCGGGTACAGGGTTTAGGGCATAGGGTTTAGGGTTTAGGTTTTTAGTTGTTTGGGGTTTAGGGTTTTAGTTTTTTTAGGGTTTAGGTTTAAGGGTTTAGGGTTTAGGGCTTAGGGTGTAGGGTTTTTTCGGGTGTAGGGCTTAGGGTTTAGGGTTTATGGCTTAGGGTTTAGGGTTTAAGGTTTAAGGTTTAGGGTTTTTAGGGTTTAGGGTTTAGGGTATAGGGTTTTGGGGTTTAAGGTTTAGGGTTTAGGGTTTAGGGTTTGGGTTTCTCGTTTAGGGTTTAAAGTTTAGGGTTTAGGGTTTTTAGGGTTTAGGGTTTAGGGTTTTTCGGGTTTAGGGCTTAGGATTTAGGGTTTAGGGCTTAGGGTTTAGGGTTTAGGGTTTAAGGTTTAGGGTTTTTAGGGTTTGGGGTTTAGGGTTTAGGGTATAGGGTTTAGAGTTTAGGGTTTAGCGTTTTTAGGGATTTAAGGTTTAGGGTTTAAGGTTTATGGTTTTAGGGTTTAGGGTTTATGGTTATTTAGGGTTTTAGGGTTTAGGGATTTTTTAGGTTTTAGGGTTTAGGGTTTAGGATTTTTAGGGTTTAGGGTTTAGGGTTTAGGTTTTTTTTAGGGTTTTAGGGTTTAGGGTTTGGTGTTTAAGGTTTTTAGGGTTTAGGGATTTTAATTTAGTGTTTTTCTAGGGTTTAGGGTTTTTAAGCTTTTTTAGGGTTTAGGGTTTTTAAGCTTTTTTACGTTTTAGTGTTTAGGGTTTAGTGTTTATGGGTTTTTATAGTTTATGGTTTATGGTATAGTGTTTAGGGTTTAGGGTTTAAGGTTTTTCTGGTTTAGGGTTTAGGGTTTAAGGCTTAAATTTTTTTTATGGATTAGGGTTTAGGTTTTAGGGTTTCGGGTTTAGGCATTAGGGTTTAGGGTTTAGGGTGTAGGGTTTAGGGTTTATGGTTTTATCGGTTTAGGGTTAGGGTTTAGGGTTTAGGGTTTAGGGTTTAGTGTTTAGGATTTTTAGGTTTTAGGGTTTAAGGTTTAGGGTTTTAAGGTTTAGGGTTTTGTGTTTAGTGTTTAGGGCTTAGGGTTTAGGGTTTAGGGTTTAGGGTTTATGGTTTAGGGATTAGGGTATAAGGTTTAGGGTTTAGGGTTCAAGGTTTAGGGTTTAGGGTTAAGGGTTTTTAGGGATTTATGGTTTAGGGTTTAAGGTTTCTGGTTTAGGGTTTAAGGTTTTAGGGTTTAGCGTTTATGGTTATTTAGTGTTTTAGGGTTTAGGGATTTTTTAAGTTTTAGGGTTTAGGGTTTAGGATTTTTAGGGTTTAGGGTTTAGAGTTTAGGTTTTTTTTAGGGTTTTAGGGTTTTAGGGTTTGGGGTTTAGGGTTTAGTGTTTAAGGTATTTAGGGATTAGGGATTTTGATTTAGTGTTTTTTTTTTAGGGTTTATAGTTTTAATGCTTTTTTAGGGTTTAGGGTTTAGGGTTTTTAAGCTTTTTTAGGGTTTAGTCTTTAGGGTTTAGGGGTTTTTACGATTTAGTGTTTAGGGTTTAGGGTTTAAGGTTTTTCGGGTTTAGGGTTTAGGGTTTACGGTTTAAGGCTTAGAGTTTTTTTTTTGGATTTGGGTTTAGGGTTTAGGGTTTAGGCATTAGGGATTAGGGTTTCGGGTTTAGGCATTAGGGATTACAGTTTAGGGTTTAGGGTTTAAGGTTTAGTGTTTATGGTTTGGGGTTTAGGGTTTTTTAGGGTTTAGGGTTTAGGGCCTATTGTTTAGTGTTTTAGGGTTGAGGATTTAGGGTTTAGGTTTTAAGGTTTAGGGTTTTTAGGATTTAGGGTTTAGGATTTATGGTTTAGGGCTTTGGGTTTAGGGTGTTTAGGTTTTAGGGTTTAGGGTTTAGGGTGTAGGGTTTAGGGTTTAGGGTTTAGGTTGCAGGGTTTAGATTTTATGGTTTTTAGGGTTTAGGGTTTAGGGTTTAGGGTTTTTAGGTTTTAGGGTTTAGGGTTTAGGGTTTAGGGTTTTAGGGTTTAGAATTTTTTATGGTTTTTGGGTTTTAGGCTTTAAGGTTTTTTTTGGGTTTCGGGTTTAGGGTTTAG
Organism: Dendrobium chrysotoxum; assembly: GCA_019925795.1. Lineage (NCBI taxonomy): Eukaryota > Viridiplantae > Streptophyta > Magnoliopsida > Asparagales > Orchidaceae > Dendrobium > Dendrobium chrysotoxum. The sequence continues at coordinate 11,142,259 of CM034310.1, forward strand.
AGTTTTGGGTTTGGGGTTTATGGTTTAGGGTTTAGTGTTTAAGGTTTAGGGTTTTTAGGTTTCAGGGTTTAGGGTTTAGGGTATAGGGTATAGGGTATAGGGTTTAGAACTTAGGGTTTTAGGGATTTAAAGTTTTGGGTTTAGGGTTTAGGGTTTAGGATTTTGGGTTTCTGGTTTAGGGTTTAAGATTTTAGGGTTTAAGGTTATTTAGGGTTTTTTTTTTTTGGATTTAGGGTTTAGGGTTTTTAGGGTTTAGGATTTAGAGTTTAGGGTTTAGGGTTTAGGTTTTTTATTTAGGGTTTTAGGGATTAGGGTTTAGGATTTAGTGTTTTTTTTTTTTGGGTTTAAGGTTTTTAAGCTTTTTTAGGGTTTAGGGTTTGGGGTTTTTGGGCTTTAGGGGTTTTTCGGGATTAGGGTTTAGGGTATAAGCTTTATGGTTTAAGGCTTAGGGTTTTTAGGGTTTAGGGTTTAGGTTTTATGGTTAAGGGCTTAGGGTTTTTTTTTATGGATTAGGGTTTATGATTTATGGTTTAGGGTTTATGGTTTGGGGTTTAAGGTTTTTTAGGGTTTTGGTTTAGGGTTTAGGGTTTTAGGGTTTAGGGTTTAAATTTTAGGGTTTAGGGTTTCGGTTTATGGTTTATGGTTTAGGGTTTAGGGATTACTGTTTTTAGGGTTTAGGATTTAGTATTTAGGGTTTTAGGTTTTGGGTTGAGGGTGTTTAGGGTAAAGGTTTTAGGGTTTAGGTTGCAGGGTATAGGGTTTTTGGTTTTTAGGGTTCAGGGTTGGGGTTTAGGGTTTAGTGGTTAGGGGTTTTAGGGTTTAGGTTTAGGGTTTCTAAGTTTTTTGAGGGTATAGGGTTTAGGGTTTAGGATTTTTAGGGTTTAGGGTTTAGGGTTTAGGCTTTAGGGTTTAGGGTTTAGGGTTTATGGTTTATGGTTTAGTTTTAGGGTTTAGAGTTTTTAGGGTTTAGGATTTAGGGTTTAGGGTTTTGGGTTTAGGGTGTTTAGGATTAAGGTTTTAGGGTTTTGGTGTAGGGTTTAGGGTTTATGGTTTTTAGGGTTTAGGGTTAGGGTTTAGGGTTTAGTATTTAGGGGTTTTAGGGTTTAGGATTAGGGTTTTTGAGTTTTTTGAGGGTTAGGGTTAGGGTTTAGGGCTTAGGGTTTTTTAGCATTTAGGGTTTAGGCTTTAGGCTTTAGGCTTTGGGCTTTTGGCTTTAGGGTTTAAGGTTTAGTGTTTTTAGGGTTTAGGGTTCGGGGTTTAGGGTTTAGGGTTTAGGATTTTTTGGGTTTAGTGTTTAAGGGTTTGGGGTTTAATGTTTATAGTTTGGGGTTTAGGGTTTTTTAGGGTTTAGGGTTTAGGGTTTAGGGTTTAGGGTTTTAGGGTTTAAGGTTTACGGTTTAAGGTTTAGGGTTTGGGGTTTAGGGTTTAGGGTTTAGGGTTTAGGGTTTTAGGGTTTTGGGTTTTGGGTTTAGGTCTTAGGGTTTAGGGTTTAGGGTTTGGTTTTATGGTTTATGGTTTAGGGTTTCGGGTTTAGGGTTCTTAGGGTTTAGGGTTTAGGATTTAGGGTTTAGGGTTTTTGGTATAGGGTGTCTAGGGTTAAGGTTTTAGGGTTTAGGGTTAGGGTTTAGGGTTTAGTGTTTAGGGGTTTTAGGGTTTAGGTTTAGGGTTTTTAAGTTTTTTGAGGGTTAGGTTTCATGGTATAGGGTTTAGGGTTTAGGGTTTAGGATTTTTAGGATTTAGAGTTTAGGGTTTAGGGTTTAGGGTTTAGGCTTTAGGCTTTAGGGTTTAGGGTTTAGGGTTTATGGTTTGTGGTTTAAGATTTTTTAGGGTTTAGGGTTTAGGGTTTAGGGTTTAGGGTTTTAGGGTTTAGGATTTAGGTTTAGGTTTTAGGGTTTAGGGTTTGGGTTTATGGTTTATTGTTTAGGGTTTAGTGTTTAGGGTTTTTAGGGTTTAAGGTTTAGGATTTAGGGTTTAGGGTTTTTGGTTTAGGGTGTTTAGGGTTAAGGTTTTAGGGTTTTGGGTGTAGAGTTTAGGGTTTATGATTTTTAGGGTTTAGGGTTAGGGTTTAGGGTTTAGTGTTTAGGGGTTTTAGGGTTTAGGTTTAGGGTTTTTAAGTTTTTTGAGGGTTAGGGTTTATGGAATAGGATTTAAGGATTAGGGTTTTGGATTTTTAGGGTTTAGGGTTTAGGGCTTAGGGCTTAGGGTTTTTTAGGGTTTAGGGTTTAGGATTTAGGGTTTAGGCTTTAGGCTTTAGGCTTTGGGCTTTTGGCTTTAGGGTTTAAGGTTTAGGGTTTTAGGGTTTATGGTTTAGGGTTTAGGATTTAGGGTTTGGTTTTATGGTTTATGGTTTAGGGTTTAGGGTTTAGGATTTTTAGGGTTGAGGGTTTAGGATTTAGGGTTTAGGGTTTTCGGCTTAGGGTGTTTAGGGTTAAGGTTTTAGGATTTTGGGGGTAGGGTTTAGGGTTTACGATTTTTAGGGTTTAGTGTTAGGGTTTAGGGTTTAGTGTTTAGGGGTTTTAGGGTTTAGGTTTAGGGTTTTTAAGTTTTTGGAGTGTTAGAGCTTATGGTATAGGGTTTAGGGATTAGGGTTTAGGATTTTTAGGGTTTAGGGATTCAGGTTTTTTAGGGTTTACGATTTAGGGATTAGTCTTTAGGCTTTAGGCTTTGGGATTTAGGCTTTAGAGTTTAAGGTTTAGGGTTCAGGGTTTACGGTTTAGGGTTTAGGGTTTAGGGTTTAGGGTTTTTTAGGTTTATTATTTTAGCGTTTAGGGTTTATGATTTGGGGTTTAGGGTTTTTTAGGGTTTAGGGTGTAGGGTTTAGGGTTTAGGGATTAAGGTTTTTTAGGGTTTACGATTTAGGGTTTAGGCTTTAGGCTTTAGGCTTTGGGCTTTAGGCTTTAGGCTTTAGGGTTTAGGGTTTAGGGTTCGGGGTTTAGGGTTTAGTGTTTTTTGGGTTTAGTGTTTTAGGGTTTAGGGTTTATGATTTGGGGTTTAGAGTTTTTTAGGGTTTAGGGTTTAGGGTTTAGGGTTTTGGGTTTTAGGGTTTAAGGTTTAGGGTTTAGGGTTTAGGGTTTGGGTATCTGGTTTAGGGTTTAAAGTTTAGGGTTTAGGGTTTTTCGGGTTTAGGGTTTAGGATTTAGGGTTTAGGGTTTAGGGTTTAGGGTATTTAGGGTTTAGTGTATAGGGTTTAGGGTTTGGGTTTTAAGATTTTAGGGTTTAGGGTTAGGGTTTAGGGTTTAGGTTTTACGGTTTAGGGTTTTAGGGTTTAGGGTTTAGGGTTTAGGTTTTAGGGTTTAGGCTTAGGGTTTAAGGTTTATATTTTAAGGTTTAGGGTTTGGGTTTCTTGTTTTGGTTTAATGTTTAGGGTTTAGGGTTTTTCGGGTTTAGCGTTTAGAATTTATGGTTTAGGGTTTTGGGTTTAGTGTATTTAGGGTTTAGGGTTTAGGGTTTAGGCTGTAGGGTTTAGCATTTCTGGTTTTTATTGTTTAGGGGTTAGGGTTTAGGGCTTAGGGTTTAGGGTTTAGTGTTTATGGTTTTTAGGGTTTAGGGTTTAGGATTTTTAGAGATTTAGGGTTTAGGGTTTATATTTTTTTATGTTTTAGGGTTTTAGGTTTTTGGGTTTTTTTAGGGTTTAGGGTTTAGTTTTTTTAGGGTTTAGGGTTTTTTTTAAGGGTATAGGGTTTAGGATTTTGCGCTTAGGGTTTAGGGTTTTTTATAGTTTTTAGGGATTAGGGTTTTGGGTTTTGGGTTTTTTTAAAGGGTTTTTAGGGTTTAGGGTTTAGGGTTTGGAATTTAGGGTTTAGGGTTAGGGTTTGTGGTTTTGGGTTTAGGGTTTAGGATGTTTTAGGGTTTTTTATGGGTTTAGGGTTTAGGGTTTAGTTTTTTTAGGGTTTAGGGTTTTTTTTAAGGGTATAGGGTTTAGGATTTTGCGCTTAGGGTTTAGGGTTTTTTATAGTTTTTAGGGATTAGGGTTTTGGGTTTTGGGTTTTTTTAAAGGGTTTTTAGGGTTTAGGGTTTAGGGTTTGGAATTTAGGGTTTAGGGTTAGGGTTTGTGGTTTTGGGTTTAGGGTTTAGGATGTTTTAGGGTTTTTTATGGGTTTAGGGTTTAGGGTTTAGGGTTTAGGGTTTAGGGATTTTAAGGATTTAAGGTTTAGGGCCTAGGGTATAAGGTTTCTGGTTTAGGGTTTAAGATTTTAGGGTTTTAGAGTTTAGGGATTTTTTAGGTTTTAGGGTCTATGTTTTAGGGTTTTTAGGGTTTAGGGTTTAGGATTTTTGTTTTTTTTAGGGTTTTAGGGTTTAGGGTTTAGTGTTTTTTTTAAGGGTTTAAGGTTTAGGGTTTAGTGCTTTTAAGCTTTTTAAGGGTTTAGGGTTTAGGGTTTTGGGTTTTTTGTGTTTAGGGCTTAGGGGTTTTTAGGGTCTAGGGTTTAGGGTCTAAGGTTTTTAGGGTTTAGGGTTTAAGGCTTAGAGTTTTTTTTATGATTAGGGTTTACGGTTTAGGGTTTAGGGTTTAGTGTTTAAGCATTAGAGTTCAGGGTTTAGGGCATACGATTTAGGGTTTAGGGTTTATGGTTTGGGGTTTAGGGCTTTTTAGGGTTTAAGATTTAGGGTTTATGGATTAGGGTTTTAGGGTTTAGGATTTAGGGTTTAGGTTTTAGGGTTTAGGGTTTAGGGTTTGGGTTTATGGTTTATGGTTTAGGGTTTAGGGTTTAGGGTTTTTAGGATTTAGGGATTAGGATTAAGGGTTTAGGGCTTAGGGTTTAGGGTGTTTAGGGTTTAGGGTTTAGGGTTTAAGGTTTTTAGGATTTAGGGTTTAGGATTTAGGGTTTAGGGCTTAGGGTTTATGGAGTTTAGGGTTTAGGGTTTAGGGTTTTTTAGAGTTTTGGGTTAAGGGTATAGGGTTTAGAGTTTATTGTTTAGGGTTTTTAGGGTTTTAGGATTTTAGGTTTAGCGTTTAGGGTTTACGGTTTAGGTTTGTTTACGATTTAGGGTTAAGGGTTTAGGGTTTTTTAGGGTGTAGGGTTTACGGTATAGGGTTTAGGGCTTAGTGTTTATGATTTAGGTTTTTAGGGGTTTAGGGTTTAAGATTTAGGTTTGTTTGGGTTTAGGTTTAATTGTTTAGGGTTTAGGGTTTAGGGCTTAGGGTTTAGGGTTTAGGGTTTTTAGGGATTTAAAGTTTAGGGTTTAGGGTTTAAGGTTTCTATTTAGGGTTTACGATTTTAGGGTTTAGGGTTATTTAGGGTTTTAGGATTTAGGGATATTTTAGTTTTTAGGGTTTTGGGGTTTAGGTTTTAGAGTTTTTAGGGTTTAGGGATTAGGGTTTAGGGTTTTTTAGGGTTTAGGGTTTAGGGTTTAGGGTTTAGAGTTTAAGCATTAGAGTTCAGGGTTTAGGGTTAACGGTTTATTTTTTAGGGTTTAGGGTTTATGGTTTGGGGTTTTGGGTTTTTTAGGGTTTAAGATTTAGGGTTTAGGGATTAGAATTTTAGGGTTTAGGATTTATGGTTTAGGTTTTAGGGTTTAGGGTTTAGGGTTTGGGTTTATGGTTTATGGTTTAGGGTTTAGGGTTTAGGGTTTTTAGGATTTAGGGTTTAGGATTAAGGGCTTAGGGCTTAGGGTTTAGGGTGTTTAGGGTTTAGGGTTTAGGGTTTTTAAGATTTAGGGTTTAGGATTTAGGGTTTAGGGCTTAGGGTTTATGGAGTTTAGGGTTTAGGGTTTAGGGTTTTTTAGAGTTTTGGGTTAAGTGTATCTGGTTTTGAGTTTATGGTTTAGGGATTTTAAGGTTTTAGGGTTTTAGGTTTAGGGTTTAGGGTTTACGGTTTAGGTTTGTTTACGGTTTAGAGTTAAGGATTAAGGGTTTTTTAAGGTTTAGGGTTTAGGGTAAAGGGTTTAGGGCTTAGAGTTTAGGATTTAGGTTTTTAGGGGTTTACGGTTTAGGATTTAGGTTTGTTTAGGGTTTAGGTTTAAGGATTTAGGGTTTAGGGTTTAGGGCTTAGGGTTTAGGGTTTTTTCGTTTTTTTAGGGTTTAGGTTTAAGGGTTTAGGGTTTAGGGTTTAGGGCTTAGGGTTTAGGGTTTTTTCGGGTGTAGGGTTTAGGTCTTAGCGTTTAGGGTTTAGGGTTTATAGTTTATGGTTTTGGGTTTAGGGTTTAAGGTTTAGGGTTTTTAGGGTGTAAAGTTTGGGGTTTAGGGTTTAGGGTCTAGGGGATAGGGTATCGGGTTTAGGGTTTTGGGTTTAGGGTTTTTAGGGATTTAAAGTTTAGGGTTTAGGGTTTAAGGTTTCTGGTTAATGGTTTACGGTTTTAGGGTTTAGGGTTTAGGGTTATTTAGGGTTTTAGGGTTTAGTGGTATTTTAGGTTGTAGGGTTTAGGGTTTAGGGTTTTTAGGGTTTAGGGATTACAGTTTATGGTTTTGGGTTTAGGGTTTTTTAGGGTTTAAGGTTTAGGGTTTAGGGTTTACGGTTTTATGGTTTAGGATTTATGGTTTTGGTTTTAGGGCTTAGGGTTTAGGGTTTAGGTTTATGGTTGATGGTTTAGGGTTTTTAGGATTTAGGGTTTAGGATTTAGGGTTTAGGGCTTAGGGTTTAGGGTTTTTTAGAGTTTTGGGTTAAGGGTATAGGGTTTAGAGTTTAGGGTTTAGAATTTTTAGGATTTTAGGGTATTAGGTTTAAGGTTTAGGGTTTACGGTTTACGGTTTAGGTTTGTTTAGGGCTTAGGGTTAAGGGTTTAGGGTATAGGGTTTAGGGCTTAGGGTTTAGGGTTTGGGTTTTTAGGGGTTTAGGGTTTAGGTTTTTAGGGGTATAGGGTTTAGGATTTAGGTTTGTTTAGGGTTTAGGTTTAGGAGTTTAGGGTTTAGGGTTTAGGGCTTAGGGTTTAGGGTTTTTTTGGGTGTAGGGTTTAGGTTTTAGGGTTTAGGACTCAGAGTTTAGGGTTTAGGGTTTATTGTTTAGGGTTTAGGGTTTAAGGTTTAGGGATTTTAGGGTTTAAAGTTTAGGGTTTAGGGTTTAGGGTTTAGGGTATAGGGTATAGGGTTTAGGGTTTAGGGTTTTTAGGGATTTAAGGTTTAGGGTTTAGGGTTTAGGGTTTCGGGTTTAAGATTTCTGGTTTAGGGTTTAAGGTTTTAAGGTTTAGGGTTATTTAGGGTTTTAGGGTTTAGGGATGTTTTAGGTTTTAGGGTTTAGGGTTTTTAGGGTTTAGGGTTTAGGGTTTACTGTTTAGGTTTTTTTTAGGGTTTACGGTTTAGAGTTTAAGGTTTTTAGGGATTAGGGATTAGGATTTAATGTTTTTTTTAGGGTTTAGGATTTAGGGTTTAGGGTTTATAAGCTTTTTTAGGGTTTAGGGTTTTTAGTTTTTAGGGTTTAGGGTTTAGGTGTTTTTAGGGTTTAGGGTTTAGGGTTTAGGGTTTAGGGCTTAGGGTTTAGGGTTTATGGTTTAAGGTTTAGGGTTTTTATGGATTTAAGATTTAGGGTTTTGGGTTTAAGGATTAAGGTTTAGGGTTTAATGTTTTAGGGTTTAGGGTTTAGGGTTATTTAAGGTTTTGGGTTTAGGGATATTTTAGGATTTAGGGCTTAAGGTTTAGGGTTTAGGTTTTTTTTTTTGGGGTTTAAGGGTTTAGGGTTTAGGGTTTAGTGTTTAAGATTTTTAGGGATTAGGGATTAGGGTTTAGTATTTTTTTAGGGTTTAGGGTTTTTAAGCTTTATTAGGGTTTAGGGTTTAGGGTTTTTAGTGTTTAGGGTTTAGGGTTTTGGGGTTTTTAGGGTTTAGGGTTTAGTGTATAGGGTTTAGGGTTTAGGGTTTATGATTTTTAGGGTTTAGGGTTTAAGGTTTAGTTTTTAGGGTTTAAGGCTTAAAGTTTTTTTTATGGATTAGGGTTTAGTGTTTAGGGTTTTGGGTTCTGGGTTTTGGGTTTAGGGTTTAGGGTTTAGGGTTTAGGAATTAGGGTTTAGGGTTTTATGTTTTGGTTTTAGGGTTTACGGTTTGGGTTTAGGGTTTTTTTGGATTTAGGGTTTAGTGTTTAGGGCTTAGGGTTTAGGATTTACGGTTTAGGTTTTGGGGTTTAGGGTTTAGGGTTTGGGTTTATGGTTTATCGTTTAGGCTTTAGGGTTTTTAGGATTTAAGGTTTAGGATTTTAGATTTAGGGCATGAGGTTTAGGGTGTTTACGGTTTAGGGTAAAAAGTTTAGGGTTTATGGCTTTTAGGGTTTAGGGTTGTTACGGATTTAGGGTTTAGGGTTTTGGATTTAGGGTGTTTTGGGTTAAGGTTTTAGGCTTTAGGGTGTAGGGTTTAGGGTTTATAGTTTTTAGGGTTTAGGGTTAGGGTTTAGGGTTTAGTGTTTAGGGGTTTTAGGGTTTAGGTTTAGGTTTTTAAGTTTTTTCAGGGGTAGGGTTTATGGTATAGGGTTTAGGGTTTAGGATTTTTAGGGTTTAGGGTTTAGGGCTTAGGGTTTTTTAGGGTTTAGGGTTTAGGATATAGGTGTTAGGTTTAGGCTTTAGGCTTTGGGCTTTAGGCTTTAGGGTTTAAGGTTTAGGGTTTTAGGGTTTAGGGTTCGGGGTTTAGGGTTTACGGTTTAGGATTTTTAGGCTTTAGTGTTTTTGGGTTTAGGGTTTAGGGTGTATGGATAGGGGTTTAGCATTTTTTAGGGTTTAGGGTTTAGGGTTTAGGGTTTTAGGGTTTAAGGTTTAGGGTTTAGGTTTTAGGGTTTGGGTTTCTTGTTTAGGGTTTTTCGGGTTTAGGGTTTAGGATTTATGGTTTAGGGTTTTTGGTTTAGGGTATTTAGGGTTTAGGGTTTAGGGTTTAGGCTATAGGGTTTAGGGTTTAGGCTATAGGGTTTAGCATTTCTGGTTTTTATTGTTTAGGGGTTAGGGCTTAGGGCTTAGGGTTTAAGATTTAGTATTTAGGGTTTTTAGGGTTTAGGGTTTATGATTTTTAGAGATTTAGGGTTTAGGGTTTAGGGTTTATAATTTTTTATGGTTTTAGGGTTTTAGGTTTTTGGGTTTTTTTAGGGTTTAGCATTTTTAGGGTTTAGGGTTTTTTTTTTAGGGTATAGGGTTTAGGATTTTGTGCTTAGGGTTTAGGGTTTTTTATAGTTTTTAGGGTTTAGGGTTTTGGGTTTTGGGTTTTTTTTAAGGGTTTTTAGGGTTTAGGGTTTAGGGTTTGGAGTTTAGGGTTTTGGGTTAGGGTTTTTGGTTTAGGGTTTACGGTTTAGGGTTTAGGATTTTTTAGGGTTTTTTATGGTTTAGGTTTTAGGGTTTTTTTATTTTAAGGGTTTTTAGGGGTTAGTGTTTTTTAGGGTTTTAGGTTTTTTTAGGGTTTTTAACGATTTTTAGGGTTTATGGTTTTTTTACTATTTTTTATGATTTTTAGGGTTTAGGGTTTAGAATTTAGGGTTTTAGGGTTTAGGGTTTAGGGTTTAGGGTTTTAGGGTTTAAGGTTTAGTGTTTAGGGTTTAAAGTTTAGGGTTATTAGGGTTTAGGCTTTAGGGTTTTTAAGGATTTAAGGTTTAGGGTTTAGGTTTTTTAGGGTTTAGGATTTCGGGTTTTTTAGAGTTTTGGGTTAAGGATATAGGGTTTAGAGTTTCGGGTTTAGGGTTTTTAGGGTTTTAGGGTTTTAGGTTTAGGGTTTAGGGTTTAGTGTTTAGGGTTTAGGGTTTAGGCATTAGAGTTCAGGGTTTATGGTTTACGGTTTAGGGTTTAGGGTTTATGGTTTGGGGTTTAGGGTTTTTTAGGATTTAAGGTTTAGGGTTTAGGGATTAGGGGTTTAGGGTTTAAGATTTAGGGTTTAGGTTTTAGGGTTTAGGGTTTAGGGTTTAGGGTTTGGGTTTATTGTTTATGGTTTAGGGTTTAGGGTTTAGGGTTTTCACGATTTAGGGTTTAGGATTTAGGGTTGATGGCTTATGGTTTAGGGTGTTTAGGGTTTAGGGTTTTTTAGAGTTTTGGGTTAAGGGTATAGGGTTTAGAGTTTCGGGTTTAGGATTTTTAGGGTTTTAGGGTTTTAAGTTTAGGGTTTAGGGTTTACGGTTTACGGTTTAGGTTTGTTTAGGGTTAAGGGTTTAAGGTTTAGGGTTTTTTAAGGTTTAGGGTTTAGGGTATAGGGTTTAGGTTTCTAGGGGTTTAGTGTTTAGGGTTTAGGTTTGTTTAGGGTTTAGGTTTAAGAATTTAGGGTTTAGGGTTTAGCATTTTTTCGGGTGTAGGGTATAGGGTTTAGGGTTAAGGGTTTAGGGCTTAGGGTTTAGGGTTTCGGGTTTAGGTTTTATGGTTTAGGGTTTAGGGTTTAAGGTTCAGGGTTTTTAGGATTTAGGGTTTAGGGTTTAGGGTTTAGGGTATAGGGAATAGGGAATAGGGTTTAGGGTTTAGGGATTTTAGGGATTTAAGGTTTAGGGTTTAGGGTTTAAGGTTTCTGGTTTAGGGTTTAAGGTTTTAGGGTTTAGGATTATTTAGGGTTTTAGAGTTTAGTGATTTTGTAGGTTTTAAGGTCTAGGTTTTAGTGTTTTTAGGGTTTAGGGTTTAGGGTTTTGGGTTTTGGGTTTTGGTTTTTTTTTAAGGGTTTTAGGGTTTAGGGTTTTAGGGTTTAGGGTTTAGGGTTTAGTGTTTAAGGTTTTTAGGGATTAGGGATTAGGATTTAGTGTTTTTTTTAAGGGTTTAAGGTTTAGTGTTTAGGGGTTTTATGCTTTTTTAGGGTTTAGGGTTTAGGGTTTTTAGTGTTTAGGGTTTAGGGGTTTTTAGGGTTTAGGGTTTAGGGTATAGGGTATAGGGTTTAGGGTTTAGGGTCTAAGGTTTTTAGGGTATAGAGTTTAAGGCTTATAGTTTTTTTTTATTTAGGTTTTAGGGTTTAGGGTTTAGGGTTTAGGCATTAGAGTTCAGGGTTTATGGTTTACGGTTTAGGGTTTAGGGTTTATGTTTTGGGGTTTAGGGTTTTTTAGGATTTAAGGTTTAGGGTTTAGGGATTAGGGATTTAGGGTTTAAGATTTAGGGTTTAGGTTTTAGGGTTTAGGGTTTAGGGTTTAGGGTTTGGGTTTATTGTTTATGGTTTAGGGTTTTCACGATTTAGGGTTTAGGATTTAGGGTTGATGGCTTAGGGTTTAGGGTGTTTAGGATTTAGGGTTTTTTAGAGTTTTGGGTTAAGGGTAGAGGGTTTAGAGTTTAGGGTTTAGGGTTTTTAGGGTTTTAGGGTTTTAGATTTAGGGTTTACGGTTTACGGTTTAGGTTTGTTTAGGGTTTAAGGTTAAGGGTTTAGAGTTTTTTTACGTTTAGGGTTTAGGGTATAGGGTTTAGGGCTTAGTGTTTAGGATTTAGGTTTTTAGGGGTTTAGGGTTTAGGATTTTGGTTTGTTTAGGGTTTAGGTTTAAGGGTTTAGGTTTAAGGGTTTAGGGTTTAGGGTTTAGGGCTTAGGGTTTAGGGTTTTTTTGGGTGTAGGGCTTAGGGTTTAGGGTTTATGTATTAGTGTTTAGGGTTTATGGTTTAGGGTTTGTGGTTTAGGGTTTAGGTTTTAAGTTTTAGGGATTTTAGGGTGTAAAGTTTGGGCTTTAGCGTTTAGGGTTTAGGGTTTTTAGGGATTTAAGGTTTAGGGTTTAGGGTTTAGGGTTTAAGGTTTTTTTTTTTTGGTTAAAACCCGCTGAAGGGGCCTCCGTGTCCAAAGCTAAGCAAGTACAAAGAGCTACAAAAAAAACATAAAAAAACACCTAAGAGCCAAAAGTCCAAAGCTAAGCAAGTACAAAGAAACCTAGATACAATCTAAACCAAACAAAAATAAAACAAAATAAAGAAACTAGGACAAAGACAAACAAAATAAAAGAGCTAACACAATCAACAACAACCTTCAAATCCACAAGCATCAGCTCCAAACATCACCACCATAAATAAGAGAAGCTTTCAATAAGAAGAGCAAACCATCTCCCATTTGTAGGCACCAACATTATCAAAATCTGAAAATCAAACCTTAATGAAAAATAAAAGTTAATAATCAATTTGATAAAACAAGTTAAATTGTACCAATTATGGCTCAGGATTAAAAATCTATTAAGGAAGAATAGAATACCTAAAATTTCAAAATAATAATGCAATGGCAACACCCTATCATCAAAACCACCCAAATGGCCCAACAACTTAAAGCCCAGCTCTAGAAAACCACAAACCAACTAGTAAGCATAACAACAGAAGCCAGCAGCCCAACCATACTCCAAAATCTTCCAAAAACCAATCTCAAAATTACTTAACCCAACCACAAAACAGCCCAACCAGCTACAAAAGGAACCCACAATAACCATAACAGTAAAAGCCAGCAGCCCAACCATGCTCCAAATCCTCCAAAAACCAAACTCATAATAACTAAAATCCATCTCAAAACACTCCAACCAGGTACTAAAGTAATCCAATAACAACAGAACAATCCCAAAACCGCAAGCCAACCAAAATGCCACCACCAAAGAAAAACCAAACCCACCAAACAGCCCAGCCGAAACATGCTATTCCAGGTTTCCAACGAAACCTCAAAGCTCAACCAACCAAAAAAGCATATTACCAAGCAAATTATAAAGAAAAATGGCAAACATAAACTTCCAAAAAAGATTAAATAATCAAACATCATTGCCATAATAAAACCAGAAATACCAACTCAATGCCGAATATAAGGCAAACCTGATTTATCAAGATTGATTAATCCCTTTAACAAAAAAGGCATATTATCATTATAATAAAAAGTAAAATGATCTAAATGAGCACCAGTTTTAGCAAGAAAATCAGCCACCGAATTTCCCTCTCTCCAAATATGAGATATTTTATAATCAAGTTGAGATAGCATTCTCTTTATATCTTTTAAAATGTAAAAGGTATCAAAATTACCAGTTCTATCATTAGAAATACAATTTATCACTAACAAGGCATCAATTTCTAACCAAATTTTAAAATGTCCAGAAGATAAGCAAATATGTAGAGCTTTGTGAATTGCCATAAGTTCAGCATATAAAACAGAACATTTATCAATAGGGGAAGAAAAAGCCACCACCAAATTACCTTTATCATTCCTCAAAATCCCACCACAACCATAAAAACCATTACTAACAGATCCATCAGTGTTAACTTTAATACATTGAATACTAGGTTTCTTCCAAATAACAAATTTAAAGCAAGGGATATGAAACTCCTCAAAAATATTAGTATTCAACTTGTTGGCAATAAATTTAAAACCACGAAATTGCTTAGAATGAATCAAATTCACCTTATAAAGGCTATTGATTTTTTCTTTAGTTCTAGCAATTATATGATTATGATTCATAGGAATATTCCTATGTTTAGCATCGTTTCTATCAATCCATAAGAACCAAATAAGAGAGATAGCAGTAACAGTTTTTATATGTCCTCTAGAAGTATTATAAAAAATGACAGTAAGAAAATGATTAAAAGAAAGGTGACCACTAAAGTAATTGGTATTAAAAAAATTATCAAACCATATCCAAACTCTAGCAGCAATGGGACAATTGATGAAAACATGATTAATATCTTCTATATGATAACAACAACAACATTTAGAAGGAAGAAAAAAACCTTTCTTCCAAAGAACAACATCCACAGGAATATATCCCTTAATGATTCTCCAAACAAGGATAGAATAGGATGTAGGAATATTATTGCTCCAAATCAAATTAAAAACCATAGAAGCATCTTTCTTATTTCTAATAAAATCCCAAGCAACTTTAAAAACAAAATTCCCATTATTAGAGAGTTTGAAAAGAATCTGGTCTTTGTTTTGATTATCTAAAGTAAGATCCTTAAATTTATTCACAATATCTAAAGGAAGTGAAGTAAGCAAATCATGCAAGTCCCAAGTATTGTTATGAAAAAACTTTTCACTTTAATAGTAGAATAAGAAATAGTAGAAAGAAGGGACTCAATGGACCCTTGAAAAATCCAGTTATCATGCCGAAAGAAAGAATTACCAGAATTGAGACCCCAAACAATCAAAGGTTCCATAGTATTCTTAATTTGGCATAATATTTTCCAAATTAAAGAGTTACCATGTTTGTAAAAACAACATAAAGGATGTTTCCCCTTACAGTATTTAAATTGCATAAAAGAAGCCCAAAGACTTTCATTTTTCCTAAAATTCCACCACATTTTCATAGAAGAAACTAAAATAGAATCAGATATAGATTTGCACCCAAGCCCACCTTCATTAAGAGGACCGCACAATTTACTCCAAGAAGTCCAATGCATTCTGTTAACATTGTTTTTAGAACCCCAAAAAAAATTATTGAGAATCCTCTCCAATCTCAAAACAGTCGCAATATTAGGCTGGACAATTTGAAATAGATGAAAAGCCATAGAATTAAGGATGCTTTTAAGAACAGTTAATCTACCACCATAAGACAAAAAATGAAATTCCCAAGAAGAAATTCTGTCAATCATCTTTTGAATGATTTCATCAAAAAGATAGGATTTCTTTAATCCTCTAAAGATAGGGGCACCTAAATACTTAAAAGGTAAATGCTGATGAACAAAATGGGTAATAGAAGAAATTTTATTAATTTTAGCATTACTAAAATATTAGAAGTAAAGAAAGAACTTTTCACATCATTATTGTATAAGCCACTTTCTAAAAAGAAATTATTAAGAAAACTTTTAATTTTCTTAATATGGTTTAAACTCCCATTGCAGAATATAAGGAAATCATCAGCAAAACATAAATGAGATATAGGAAACCCCTCTTTAGTAAAATAATTCATGGATGGATACTTTTCAAACATAAAATTAATGCATCTAGAAAAATACTCCATAGCTATAATAAAAAGAGAAGGAGATAATGGATCTCCATGCCTAAGGCCATGTTTGGAATGAAAGAAACCATTAGAACCACCATTAAGCAATATAGACAGCCAAACATTATCAACAGAATTTCTAATCAACCTTATAAATTGCTCAGAAAACCCAAAAAGAGCTAAAACATTATAAAGAAAGTTCCAAGAAATATTGTCATAAGCATTAGAGATATCAAGCTTAAATAACATATTACCACCTCTAACTTTAATATTAAGGTCATGAACCATTTCCTGCGCCAGAAGAATATTATCAGAAATCAATCTCCCTTTCATAAAACCAGTTTGATTTAGAGATATAATACGAGGCAACAAAGGTCCCAACCTTAAAGAAATAATTTTGGAAGTTAATTTATTGAAAAAAGTGCATAAACTAATAGGTCTAAATTCATTCTAGCTAATAGGATTCTCTTTTTTAGGTATAAGCACAATGGAAGAAGAAGTAAAATATTTAGGCATAGCATTACCATTGAAAAAATCCACCACAACATCAATTAAATCATCTTTTATAATATTCCAACAACTTTGAAAAAATTGAGAAGTATAACCATCCATACCTGTCGTAGAACTAGGATTCATAGAAGCAACAGCAGTAAATATTTCTTTTTTAGTAGGAATAGAAGTTAAAGCAATGTTGTCTTCCACAGAGATGATTTTATCAATAAGAGAAGGATAAACTAACTGATTAACATGGACATCATTACAAAAATATTAGAAAAATAATCAACAACAGATTCATGAAGAGAAGTATTAGAAATCCAATTCCCATTCTCATCTTTAATCTTATCAATATAATTGATAGATTTCTTTTTATTAACCAAAGCATGAAAGTACTTAGTGTTCCTATCTCCTTCAGAAATATGTTTGGAGGCAGCTTTTTGCTTCCAATAGGTTTCTTCCATATCTTGAAACTTAAGAAGATTATCTTTAGCTAAGTTCAAATCATTAAGAAAAGAAGAATCAGAAATAATAAGATCTTCTAAACGACAAACATCCTTCTCCATTTCTTTGATATTACCAAAAATATTTTTGAAATGAGTTTTATTCCACCAATTTAGGTAATGTTTCAAGCTAGTTAATTTTAACCATAATCTAACCATACCTTTCACAGAGTTACAGGAGCCAAACAAGCATTCCAATTAGACTTAACCACATCAAAAAACTTATCATGGAGAATCCACATATTTTGAAATCTAAACGTAGGAACACCATGAATTCTAAAATCTTTTTTGATAGAAATAAGTAAGGGACAATGATCAGATAAACTTCTACTAAGATGCTCCACAGAAGTCAAAGGCCATTTATCAATCCATAAATGATTAAATAAAATTCTATCTAATCTTTGCCACAATCTATTATTACTCCAAGTATAGTTAGAACCAATAAAACCAATATCAGAGATTTTACAATCCATAATCATATTGCCAAAATCTTCCATAGAATGCATATTAGGCAAAATAGCCCCTTTTCTTTCATGAGCATGAAGAACAGTATTGAAATCACCACCAACAAACCAAGGTTCGTTGATGGAATTAGAGAAAGCAAGTAATTGAGAATAAAGAGTTTGCCTTTCCCTTCTATTACAAGAAGCATAAACTAAAGAACCTTTAACAAAAGTATTGAAATAAGAGATAGAAATGTTGACAACTTGAGGAAAATCCTCAATAACATCTAAAGCTACATTTTAAGACCAAAATAACCAAATTTTATTAGAAGAATTGAAAAATAAATGTTCAAAACCGAATAAAGTAGCAACATGTTTAATTTTCAAATTACTGATCGTAGGCTCAATAATACAAAGAAATTCAATAGAGTGAATACGACAAAGATTCCTAATTCTATTCTTTATAGAAAGAGATCCAATCCCTCTCACATTCCAAACTAAAAAATTAATCATTATTTATTAAAAGAATGAGATTTAGCTATAGACTTGAAATTTTTAGAATTCTTAGCAGAATTCTTTTTGCCACGAGTATTATAGACAGAATGAAAGATTTTGTTCTTACCAACCAACAATTCAATTTCACTAACTAAGCCAGAATCCACTTCACCTTCTTCCAATTCTATGCAAGCTTTACCTTTCTCCAAAGAAGTATCTTCCTTTAAAGAATTAGAAGATTTATTGAAAGTGCAAACAGTAGTATTCATCAATAAAACATCATCATGATTCTCAACAGAATCATCAATCAACTTTTTTTTAAACGGAGAATCCTTTTGAGCAAGAGGCAAACCAGTCGAAGAAACTATTTGTAAATTTCTAGTAGGAAACAGAGAAAAATCAGAACAAGCTTAAGTTTTATCATAAAGCACAATTTCCAAATTATTCTCCTTAGAAACAGGACTTTCATCATCACAATTAATGTTAGAAGAACTAACATTGTTAGGATCTTTAAGTTCTTTTAATTCTTCTTCAACAATCTTTAAATAATTATTTAAAGATTCATCATGATGTTCTTTAGAAGAAGAATTAATAGAATTTTTTTTTGGAGAAAAATTCTTTGAATTTTCTTTCAAAGCAGGGTTTAATATAAAGCAAGAATTAATATCATGCCCATGTAACTTGCAGTGAGAACAAAAAATCGGAAATTTATCAAATTCCACCTTTTGCGAATAGCCTGAAGAATCAGAACCTAGCCATATTTCCTTAGGATAATCTTTAGTAATATCAATTTCTATTAAAATCCTAGCAACCGATGGTCTAGTTTTGTTAGCCGTTGCCTGGTCAACTTGTAAAGGCCTTCCAAACAAAGAACCAATAGCTTGCAAGATCTTAATATCAAAAAAATGCATTCTCAAATTAGGTAAAGATAGCCAAACCGGACAAATAGGAGATTCAGCATGAAAATCAAAATCTGTTGACCACTTAAGAATTCTCATTTGACAATTTTTAACAAAATAAGAACGCCGCAAGAAAATTCTACTATAATCAGATTCATTGGACAAATTAATAAACACATACCTCGCATCAAGAAGATTAACTGAAACCATTCCTGTAAGATGCAAATCATGGAAGAATTTCCTAATTTCTTCCATATAAGGTCTCCGAAAAGTGAACTTCCCAACTAAAGAAAATTTGTATGGCTCAGCTAGTTTTTTCAAATCATTTTCCGAAACTAAAATCGCAGGCATACCATTAACAGATGAAGAAGAAATGGAAATTCCTATATTATCATTAGAACAAGCACCAGATAATGCCTCTTTAAAAGATTTTGGCATAATAACTTTGCTAGGTAAAATCTGTTCCACCTTTGCCTTACCGTTTTCCTTACCCGCAATTTTCGAATCATCAAGAGAAGATGATTTAGGCTTATGCATAAACTCAATCGAGTGATTGAAACAAGAAACATAATCGTTAGACATTGAATTTCCAGAAATTACAAAGATCTGAGAAGGATCTTCATATTTGCAACAATCCGTCGAAACCCTAGAAGGGTTCGACGGCATACCCGAAGAAGAAGCCAAGATTGAAGAGAAATAATGAAGGAGAATATAGAAAATGACAATAAACCAGGATTGAAACCGAAAAACTCACAAAACCTCCAAGGAAACCCAAAATCCCCCTCTCGTCGCTCCAAGAACCCCAAGATCGCACGACTTCTGCTCCGGGTTTAGGGTTTAAGGTTTCTGGTTTAGGGTTTAAGGTTTTAGGGTTTTGGGTTTTGGGTTATTTAGGGTTTTAGGGTTTAGGGCAAGGTTGTGAAAATCAGACAGGACAATGAACCGGAAGAAGGAGTGGTTCACGGTTCGACCGGTTCGACCGGTCGAACCAGATGACGTAATAAATAATAATTTTATTTAAATTTAATAAAATTACACTAATAATAATCTTATCATTCCAAATATGAGAAAAAAATCTAAACAAAATAAATCTTATAATTATAAGAATTTACATTCATAATAACATTCTAATTTTTATTTTATATGATTAAGTATACTTTACATATGATTAAATATGGTAATTTTTATGTTACTAATTTATATTAAATATTTCATATAAATTTAATTTTAATATAAATTTATAAATTTAATATAAATTATTATTAACTTATGTTATATGATTAAATATATTTTACTTCTATATCAAATTTATTTTAAAACTTTATATCTAAAAATTAGTTATGTAAAAATAATTTATCATTAATAAATAGATAAAATTATTTTTTATAATGTATAAATAAATAATTTATTATTATTAACTAATAAATAAGATCATTCATATTATAAATAATTAATTAAAAAATATGTTTAAAAAATAAATTGCATAGATGTTATATATGTTATGAGCTTGTAGCCTTATACATCTCTCAACTGTTCTCTTTAGTCCCACATCACCTGGATATTCTTTATTGCTATTGTTTATATAGCTTTTTGAGTTTCCTTGTGTTAAGAGATCCCATGGAGTGGTGGGCCATGTGAAGATGCTTCATGAGGGTTTGATTAAAGACATATAATATTTATTATAATTTATTTATTTATTTAATCTTTAATAATAAATATCACTTATTTAATTTTAATTATTATTATTATTTAAAAAGCATGTCAATTGAACCGGCTGGTTCAACCGAACCGGTTCGGCGGTTCGCCGGTTGAACCGACGGTTCTTACCGGTTCAATACGGTTCTATGCAGAGGCGATTTTCAGGCTGAACCGGACCGGACTTGTGGCCGGTTCGCGGTCGAACCGGTCGAACCGGCCGGTCCGGTTTTTAAAACATTGGTTTAGGGATATTTTAGGTTTAAGGGTTTAGGGTTTTTATGGTTTAGGGTTTAGGGTTTAAGGTTTAGGGTTTATGGTTTTTTAGGGTTTAAGGTTTAGGGTTTAGGGTTTAGGGTTTAGGGTTTTAGGGTTTAGGATTTAGGGTTTTTTTTTTTTAGTTAAAACCTTCAAAAGGGGCTTCCGTGTTAATAAAAAACCAAGATTACAAAAGTCCTTATCAGGGATTAAATGCTCACTAATACTCCAAAGGAGCTACAATCCAAATAAAATAAAACCTAAAAGAGCATAAAATCCCTATCTAAATTACAAAGAAAAAACATAACAAAAAAAAGGACTCCAACTCCAAACTCCAAAATCTTCAGCTAATCAGCCTTATCAACCAATCTGCTAACCTGCAAAAACCAAATCACCTACAAGGCAACACTCAAAAGAAAAGTTAGAAAAAAAAACATATACAATAAAAGAGATTAAACAAAATTATCATAAAATGAAACCATAAAAAGCCCACCATTCAAAACAGAAACAGCCAAAAGATTAAGATAGCATAAAAAAACTCTCAAATAACAGGAAAGTATAAAGAAAAATGGTGGAAAGCTCAATAAAGTGTAGTATCAAAGCTTAACCATTTATGGAATCCAATAACTACCAAAACTCTTAGGGATACCAAACCACAAAGGCCCTACCACCCACACAACTCAACCAGCATCACCAAACCTAAATCACAACACACCTAACACAAACAAACAACAAAACAAAATAGCAAAAAAACCAACTAGAACCCAACAAACCAAAATCACCACACAACCCAACACCTCTCAACAACCTAAACACCAAAACAAACCAACCCCACCCAACACCAAAATCCACAAAATTACCCAAAAACCCAAAGGCAACACCAACAAAAAAAAAACTAAACCAGCCATCCCAAAAGAGTAATAGAACAAGGATTCCATAAAACGTTAAAACCAAAATTACCGCACAGCCACCACCAACCACAATGAAACAACTATTTTCTGAAATAAGGCAAACCCAATTTATCCAAATTGACCAAACCTCTAAGCAAAAAAGGCATGTCATTATTAGTAAAAAAGGTCAAATCATCAAAATCTGCCCCAGCTTTAGCTAAAAAATCAGCACAAGTGTTACCTTCTCTCCAAATGTGTGAAATGGAATAATCCAAGTGTGAAAGCATACGCTTAATATCCTTCAACAAATAAAAAGTATCAATATTACCATAGTTATGCTCAATCAAAAAGTTCATGACTAATAAAGCATCTACCTCAATCCAAATCCTCAAAAAACCTTTAGATAAAGTAATTTGAAGAGCATGATAAATGGCCATTAGTTCTGCTTTAATAACAGAACAATTAGCAAAACCCAAAATCATCTTACCTTCCGAATTTCTAAAGATACCACCACAAACCCATTTATTTAAGTTACAGAACCATCATTAATTTTAATAATGAGCTCCTTAGGTTTTCTCCAAAAAACCAAATTAAACTCAGTATTATCATTATCCAAAAAATTAGTTCAAAGTTTCTTAACAACAAACTTAAAACAACGAAAATGGCAATTCTTAAACAGATTAGCTCTATAAATACTATTAATCTTTTCTTTCGCTCTAACAATTATACGTTTATGATTCATCGGAACATTCCTAAATTTAGCATCATTCCTATCCATCCAAATGAACCAAATCACAGATATAGCCATCACAATTTTAATATGTCCTTTAGTAGAGTTATGAACAATAACAGTAAGAAAATGATTAAAAGAAAGATATCCAGTATTAAAAAACTCATCATACCAAAGCCAAATTTTAGCAGCCACAGCTCCATTAATAAATAAATGATCAATACTCTCTATATGCTAACAGCACAAATATTTAGAAGGAAGATAAAAACCTTTCCTCCAAAGAATAGCATCAACTGGAATGAATTTTCTCAATATTCTCCAAATAAGCACTGAATAAGAAGTAGGAATGTTAGGACTCCAAATTTTATCATAAACCATAGTAGTATCCTTTTTCTCTCTAATAAAATGCCAGACTTTACTGAACATAAAAGCACCATTATAAGAAAGTTTAAAAAGGATCTAATCTTCACCTTCAGAATCAACAAGCAATTTGTTGATCTTATTACCAATATCAGAAGGAATCACCTCACCAACAGGCTCCAAATTCCACTTACCATTATTACAGAATTGCTTAACTTTATTAGCAGAAAAACAGACAGTAGATAACATAGAATCAATAGAACTTTCTAATAGCCAATTATCTTGCCAGAAAAAAGAATTACCTGAGTTAATCCCCCACCCAATTAAAGGCTCCATTCTATTTCTAATGGCACAGAGTCTTTTCCAAATAGCAGAATCACCATGCTTGTAAAAATAACACAGTGGATGCTTACCTTTGCAGTACTTAAAATTCATAAACTTAGCCCACAAACTTTGATTCTTACGAAAATTTCACCACATTTTAAAAGATGATGCAGAAATAGAATCAGTAATAGTCTTACAGCCAAGCCCTCCTTCATTTAAAAGACCACAAAACTTATGCCAAGTAGACCAATGCATTCTATGGACATTAGAATGAGAACCCCAAAAAAATTTATTAAGAATCCTTTCTAATCTTAACACAGTAGCAAAATTTGGCTTAATCACTTGAAATAAATGAAAAGCCATAGAGTTAAGAGTGCTTTTAAGAACAGTCAGCCTTCCCCCAAAAGAAAGGAAGTGAAACTCCCAAGCCGAAATAGTATCACAAATTTTATTAAAAATTTCATCAAAAAGATGAGATTTTTTAAGCCCTTTAAAAACAGGAACCCCAAGATAATTAAAAGGCAAAGCCAAATGCTTAAAATTAGTATAATCCGTAATTCTATTAATATTGGATGTAGTAATCCACTTAGAAGTGTAAAAGTAACTCTTAGCAGCATTAAAGGAAAGACCACTTTCCAAAGAAAAGAGATCAAGAAAATCCTTAATCCTCTTAATATTCTTAAAACTGCCATTACAAAAAATAATAAAGTCATCAGCAAAGCAAAGATGAGAAATAGGTAGTCCCCCTTTAGAAATATATAACATACTAGGGTAATGTTCAAATAGAGCATTTAAACACCTAGAAAAGTATTCCATAGCAATGATAAACAAAGAAGGTGATAAAGGATCACCTTGCCTCAACCCATGAACAGAATGAATAAAACCAGAAGAAGCACCATTAAAAAGAATAGAAAACCAAACATTTTCAAGAGAATTCTTAATAATATTAATAAAAGCATTAGAAAAACCTAACAGAGATAAAATTTTATATAAAAAATCCCAGGATATGTTATCATATGCTTTTGAAATATCCAGTTTAAAGAGTAAATTACCACCTCTAGTTTTCAAATCAAGATCATGAACCAATTCTTGAGTCAAAAGCACATTATCCAAAATTAAACGACCTTTAACAAAACCAGACTGGTTAGGGGAAATAATCTTAGGCAATAAAGGACCTAATCTAAGAGCAATAATTTTAGAAGTAAGCTTATTAAAGAAAGAACAAAGGCTAATCGGCCTAAAATCACTCCAAGTCTCAGGATTATCATTCTTAGGAATAAGAACAATAGCAGTAGAAGTAAAGAATTTAGTAATCTCCTTACCATTAAAAAAATCCCTAACAGCAGCCATCAAATCATCTTTAATAATATGCCAACACTTTTGAAAAAATAATGAAGTAAACCCATCAGGACCAGCCGTTGAGTTAGCATTCATGGACATAACAGCTGAAAAAATCTCATGCTCGGAGGGACTAACAGTAAGGGCAATATTCTCTTCAATAGAAATAATATTACTAATGACATGAGAATTAAAAAGAGGAACCACATTATTCTTATAACTAAGAATATTAGAGAAATACCTAGTTACCGAATCCTGAAGTAACCCATCAGCAATCCAATTCCCATGTTCATCTTTGACCTTCTTAATAAATTTAAGTGCTTTCTTCTTGTTAACCAATGAATGGAAATACTTCGTATTCCTATCACCCTCAGTTAAATGTTTGGCCGAAGCTTTTTGTCTCCAGTATGTTTCCTCCATACCCTGAAGCTCAATTAACCGATCTTTAGCTCTATTCAAATCATTGATAAAACCATGATCCGACAAAACAATATTCTCAAGAGAACAAACCTTAGCCTCCATCTCTTTAACATTAGCAAAAATGTTCCTAAAATGGTTTTTATTCCACCAATTAAGACAATATTTTAATCTTTTCAATTTAAGCCAAAGCCTAACCATACCTTTTATAGAATTATCAGGAGCCAGACAAGAATTCCAATTAGTAGAAACAACATTAATAAAATCAGAATGCTGTAACCACATATTCTGAAATCTAAAAATAGGAATAGTATTGCCTCTATTACTATTTCTAATAGAAACAAGTAATGGACAATGATCAGAAAGAGATCACTCAAGTTTTCAACTGAAGTTAAAGGCCACTTAGCAATCCAAAATTGATTAAAAAGCACCCTATCAAGTCTTTGCCATAATCTATTATTGTTCCAAGTAAACTTGGAACCCATAAAACCTATATCAACAAGATTTCAATCACAAATCATATTACAAAAATCATCCATGGAATTAATGTTAGGGGCACAACCACCAATTCTTTCATTGGCATTAAGGATAGTATTGAAATCCCCACCCACAAACCATGGTTCCTGAACATAAGAAGAAAAAACTGAGAGCTGGTCCCAAAGGATTCTTCTCTCCAATTTATTACAAGCAGCATAAACTAAAGAGCCCTTGACCTCAAAAATAAAATAAGAAATGTCCACATTAACCACTTGAGGATAGTCATTAATAACATGCAAAGAAACTTTCTTAGACCAAAATAACAAAATCTTATTAGTCAAATTAGCAAAAAAATTAGGAAAACCCAAAAGCCTACTAGCATGCTTAATGTTATCACCACTAACCATAGGTTCAAGAATAACTAAAAATTCAATGCAATGAATACGGCAAAGATTGAGAATCCTATCTTTAACAGAGGGGGATCCAATCCCTCTAACATTCCAAATGATAAAATTAATCATTAATTATGAAAAGATAAAGATTTAGTTAAAGTCTTAGAAACCTTTGAACCCTTAGTAAAATTATTTTTCTTTTTCTTATTCTTATAACGAGTATTCTAAACATTGTTAAAGTCTTTATTCTTTTCCAAATTCTGTCTACTAGATTTGTTCACAAGAACAATGTCATTATTCAGAAAATGCTCACCCAAATCATGTTCAGAAGTTAATTCACCTTCTTCTATCTCTTGCTCCTCAAACTCTGAACAAGCATCAGGAACCGAAATAGAAGGCACATTAACACCAAAACATTCCTTATCCTGCAAATGCTCAATAGGAAGATCTTTAGAAGAAACTGTTTGATTGAAAAAATATTAGTTTTGAAAAGGTGTTTAATTTTTCTTTGGGAAATGTTTAATTTCTAGAATTTAGATTTTATAATCGAACACTTATTATGAATGATATGACACCTCAAAAGGTGAACATATCATTCTCTAACAGGTTTAGTTTATAAATCTTGATTTACCATGATTATCGTAGTCAAACTCAAGGAGAAACAACATATGATCTCGAAAGATCAGAATGATGTTTAATCAACTGTTTGACTATGCTAATCTGAATAGGATCATTAATTTCATAATCAGAACAATGATTGTAATTGACATATCTATCCAAAGAAAGAAGATACCAATCATTATCAATAGTTTGAATATGAAAATAACGATCGCCATTTTTTATTTTGATTTCCCAAAGATAATTAATTAAAGGTTTTGAAAAAGATTGATTTTGAAAATCTGGTCTGGGTTTCTAAATCTCCTACGAGCGCAAGCCCTCGTAGTTAATTACATCGTAGGAAAGCAAAAAATTTCCTACGAATACTCTCGATTAAAATAGCGATACGAATTTTATTTAAGAATTCAAAGCTAGATGTCAAAGGAGGTTAGAGGTTGGAAATTCAATAGTGATTGGATCAAATTTGAGCAGTTATTTCTGGAGTCAAAGGAAAAAGAGTAGGAGGTGCTTTAAGATTCTGAATTGCTTCAGAAACACCCCAACCTATCTTAAGTGTTGGGCTTGAATTAGATTGAAAGATATTTAATGTTTAAGTGTTCAATTTTATTAGAATGTGGGAATTAGATTCCCAGAAGGTTGAGATCTTAAGATTGGAGATCTGCCTCAGAACCAAAGTCTAAATTTGGGTACTGAGAATCAGTGACCCGGAACCTAGCTAATGCAATGCAATCTGGACTTACCCCGGCCTGGATTGGGGAGCCAGCTAAACCACCTAAACGCTTCAAAACCATGAGTCAAAGTCTTTATGAAAGAGTGGTTAAGGACGTTGTTTAAGATTGGTTTAAAGGATTGGGGTCGACATCTAGAGCAGATCCTAATTGATCCCTTTACATATGTTGGGTGAAATGATTAAATAGAAAGGCAATTAAGAATTAGACTCAAATTTAATTTGTATCTAATATAATGCATGCTAGTTGACTCGATTAAATGCTTGAAATCAGAATGAAGCAGTTTAAAAATCAGGCTTAAAAATAGATTTTATCCTAGAAATTGCACAACATCCCCTTGGACAGAACTGTACCTTAATAGGTCAGGTGGTCTGCTAAAACCCGCAGGCGGGGAGGTGCCTAATACGGATGAGAAGTTTTAATATGATGCATGAAAAACTCTCGGTGAGTCCGGGCTTACTTCTTAAGAGCGTTAGAATTTTTATCTGAGCTTAATTTTTTTAATTTTGTTTAAATAAAAAAAGTTTATGACCGTACCCTCACGAGCCTCCGATCGGGTTCCAGGCTAAATCAAAATTGACATGCAAGAGCGCCAAATAAACTACTAAAAGCATGTTGGTCCTTAATCGCAATCAACACATCAATCAAATTAATTAAATAATTAAATAAATATTCAAAATGAAAGTCCATAGGTAAGTGCCCTTAATTATACAACCCAGGGTCTGCAGGAAAGTAAAGTGGTCGGGTACCACTGACTACAACCCGGATTCTACTCTTAAGACTCAAGTGACTTTGAGATTTGAGATTCTTCTCGTTCTTCACTTCTTCGTCTTTTTAGAATTCCTTGGATCGTCGGGTCTAGATATCCAAGTGAAAAGAAAACTCTCTCTTAAAAGAGGTGTCACCTTTCCTCCTTGGATACTTTGAAAGTCACCAATTTGGACCTCCAAATGGAGAGGAACTCTCCCTTAAGGAATGTTCCTTCCTCTTTGGATTTCTAAATTGGATATTTGAAATTCATCCTAATTTGGATCTCCAAATGGATAGGAACTCTCCCCTAAGGGATGTTCCTTCCTCTTTGGATTCCAAATTGGATGTTTAAACATCTCAATCTCAAAGACTTTAAACAATTTACAACTTAATTTACATTCAAATTACATCAATTAAAATTAGAAATCTAGACTCGATCCTGCAGGGTTATTCTAATAATGAACAGTTATAGAAACATCCCAAGTAGTTAATATATTTAAAATTTAAAATACTCAAACCAGCCACACTTGACCATGCTCTTTTAATTATTAAAGGGGGACTTAAGCATGCTTAGCACCTGCAGAAAACAGTATTAATTTTAAAGCTTTAATTATTATCCCCTTTTTATTTAATGCCCTGTATGAGCATGGCCACCTGCATAAGATTGAATTAGTATAAATCGTTCCTAACATAAGGGTAGGTCTAACGTACAATCAATCACATCACAGAGTGCAGCAAATAAATAAATAATCAAATTAATTCTACCACTAGCAAACAGCATGCAGTAAAAGCTCAAAAATCTGGCACACAGCAGAAAAGTAAACATCGGCCTAGCCTAAGACTAGAGTTGGTTGTCCTAGAAAACCACCTAAAGTGTGTGAGGTAGGCTGTGTGGTTTTGATATGTCCTAAATAGGCATTTGATTGAAGTTGTTTGATGTTCTAGTTGGTTGAAAGGTTTCAAGGGAGTTTTAATTAAAATTTAACTCTTAATAATTTGAATTTGATTTTAAATTTGATTCAATTATTTGTTAGACACCACCTTTGTTGCACACCGAGGCCATGAAGTTTATTTCACCTTCCTTGGGGCAAATTTAATAGCCTCGTAGGCCTGGGTTATCCAGTGGTACCCGATATGATTAAATGTTTTGAGTTTGATTAATATTTGAAGGTTGATTAATTTTAATTAGAATTGATTGATTGCTGGTTTTAAGTTTGAATTAGTGTTTTCTGGAATTTTTGGAAATTTATTGAATTTTGGGATTTTCTGGATTATTTTAATGATTTAATTCAAGGGTCAAAAACTTACTTTTTGCTTTAAAGTGTTTTCTGGAATTTTAATATTTTATTAAAATACTAGACCTTAATACGATCAGTTAGACAGTAAGTACACTGAAATTGGATTTTTTTATATTTTATTATGAAGGTTTGAAGTTTTGACTTAATTTTGAACTAGATTTGACCAAAAGTTGACTTTTTCAAATTTGTTTAATTTCTAGAAACTTAAAATTTTTAATAAATATTAGACCTTAAGATGAGTTGTATGCCTTTGAGTTTTCTCAATTTGGAGTTCATTTGAATTAGTTATGAAATTTTTAAGTTTTGAGTATTTATTGAATTTTTGAAATTGTTTAATTAAAGACCTTTTTTTTTGTGATTTGAATCCAAATAACCTTCAAACTCCTTGAAATCAACTCCAAAGGTCAGGAATGACCTAAGGAGAGATTCCTAAGTGTTTGAGAGAGTTTTGGAATTTTTAATTAATTAAATTAATTAAATATTGAATTTTACTTAAAATTAAATTAAGATGAAATTTGATGTCTAGTCAAGGGGCTTTTATTTTTCATTGATTAAGGGTTCAATTCTGGTCAGTTTAAGGTATTATGTGTATTTTTTGAATTTAATCTTGATTTATTATATTTTCTAGAAATTTAAATGTTTGATGAGGTGGTTAATTTTGACTTGTTTAATTTTCTGACCTAATGGGCTCCAAATTAGGTGAAATTTGAACCTAAGGTATTAAATGTCACTAGGTTTAATGTTATCAAGTTTCACCCCTATTGGGTGTGTGTAGAATTTCTTAAGAATATTCTAAGTTATCTAGTACATATCCTTAATTATTTTTCCTAGGTGACACTAATGTTTAATTGGCATTGAAACTTTGGTCATCTAACCCTGACACTAAATTACACATACCACAGAGAAATGCAAACCTATTTCTAAGTGGTGTGTGAGTTATAAATTTTCAAATTTTGGGACAAAATCTGACCCAAAACATTGAAAATTAAATTCACCAAAATCCAGCCATTAACTAGAGTTGACATTTTTATGAAATGTGGGTAACACACATTAGTATACTATGTCCAAATTTGAGAGCAATCCGATCACTGGATTGAGAGTTATTAAAGATATTCCATTTTCACTAAAATATTAATAACTCTGTATACAGTGATTTAAACCATTCAAATTAAATTTTAAAATAAACTTGGGCTCGAGACGGTTCCAACGAGCCCAAAAACGTCAAATTTAGACAACAAATGAATTTTTTGTGAATTTTGAAAGTTCTGGCTATTTAATCTGATTTTTAATTCAATTTCAGAGAAATTCGGATAGCGTGCCACGTGGCAGGTTCATAGAATGACACGTGGCATACGCGGCAACTCGACGGTGCTGCAGGACACGTGGCGAATCCTGATCATGACACATATCAAGCTATCCGGAGTTCACTTAAACACGTGGGCGGTCGGTTTCGACCGTCGGATCGACCGCGGGTTGAATGGACGGCCCAGATTTGGCCACATCATCACCCCGCGGTCTTGACTGTGATCTGCTGTTTGCTTCGTCGGACCATTCACACACGTCCGACGCTTTCTGGACCATCCGATTGCGTGTGTATCGCGATCGGACGGTTCTGCTCGAAACTGAGCAATTTAGTTCATTTTGAACTAAAAATTGAAATGGCCATAACTTTCGATCCGACCGTCCAAATTTGATAAAATTTGAAACGTAGGATCTAGATATCCTAGTCTTGCAATCCATGGAGTTTCAAGGCTCCATGCATTGAGATTTGGGAGAAATTAATGTTTGATCATAGAACTTAGAATGATGATAACTTACAATATAGCCGTCAGATTTTTGATTTCTTGGGCTCCTTGGAAACCTGCTGAGATCCTCTTCAACTTTGTAGAAGACCTCAAGACCTGGTTCGTGCTGGATTGGAAGTTATTTGTGTATCTCCTGATTCTCTCTCTAGATCCTCTATCTTCACCAATGAGGGCTTTGAAGGCTAGATTTTGATGGGGAGAAGCATGGGGGAGCTATAGGGATTATTGGAGAAGCTTGGAAAGCTTGAGGAGTTCTGGAGGAAAAAATGTAGGTGAGAGAGTGTTAGGATGAGAATGAGAGCTCTATTTGGGGTTTTGCCCTATTCTAACCTCTCTAGGCCAAATTAATGGCTGAGATTAATTAGAAGAACTCCTGGATGGCTGCCACATGTCCCCCAAATAGTTAGAGAGCAGGGGAATAAAGGACCAAAGGACACATGAGGTGGAAAGGCCTCATGGTCCCCACCTTGGCATGTGGGAGTGATGAGAGCTGTTTGATCAAGATCCAAGGGCTTAGAATTGCTCAAGGAAGGTTCTAGAGTGCATTTAAGCTACTGGAATGGTTTAAATAAAGGTATGTTAGCCTTAGTAGGTCATTTGACCAACTTTGACTATCATAAACCTTTGGTTTGAATGCTTGACTGGTTTGACCAGTCAATAGGTCAAACTAAGTGACATGGCCAGCAAGGTGGCACCATGGAATGGTTTGAAGGGAATATTAAATCAAAGTTGGGCCATGAGATTGAAGTTTGAAGTGATATAAAAAGTTTTGAATGGGTTTGACCAAGTCAAAATGACTTGACTTGGTCAAAAGAACCATGATTTGATTTAAGTAAGTTTGGATAGATTTGAAACATGTTTAGAGGTGTATTTGAGAGTTTGAGGAGTTTGATGAGATTTGAATAGGTTGATTTGATTAAATGCATTAAATTGAGTCATATGGGTTAAATTTGACCAATCATAGCTTAGTTGACTTGGTCAACTCTTGAATAGGTCAAAGGGTCTAATCAAGTCTGAATCACTAAGAGAAGTGGTCAGAGAAGTTTGAATGGGTTTAAAATTGACTTGGAGCTTGATTCAAAGTAGGGAAGCTTAAGGGTTGAACTGGTCAACCCAAGTTGACTTGGTCAACCAGGTTGACCAAGAGCCAGGGTCTGGACTGAATCAATTTTAAATAATATTTGAAGTCTGGTAGAAGTGGTTTGAAGGTTTGAATAGGTCATTTGGGTCAAATCACCTATTTAGGCCCTTAATGGGCTTAATGGGTCAACTATGTTGACTTGGTCAACTAGATTGACCCCGGGGTCAGCGACTGGGTCCAACCAGTTCAGAATGATATTCTGAGTCTACTGGTGGTGGTCTCAAGGTCTGGGGAGGTCATTTGGTCAAAATGACCTGTTTGGGCCCTTAATGGGCCTTTAGGTCAACCCTAGTTGACATGGTCAACCAGGTGGGTCCAGGGTCTGGAAATGGGTTCAACAGATTTGAAATGGTATTTGGAGACCAATGGAGGTGGTTCCAAGGTCTGGGGAGGTCATTTGGTCAAAATGACCTATTTTGACCCTAAAGGGCCTGTTTGGTCAACCCAGTTGACTTGGTCAACCAGATTGACCCAGGGACTGGTTTTGGGTTCAACGGGTTTGGTTTGATGTTTGAAAATTGTTGGAAGTGGTTCCAAACAATTTGGAGGTCATATGGTTTGAAAAGTGCACTTGAACCCTTAAGGGGTATTTTAGTCATTTTGACCCTTGGTCAACTAGGGGTCAAATTAAATAAAAAAAAATGCAGTTTATTGCTCGACGATTCATAATTAAGGGTCTGGAAGTGATTTGGAGCTTTGGAGAAAGCTTCAAGGTCAGGATCCACTAGATGGCAGGTCCAGTGGCATAGACTGTAAATATTTGAAGGTTTTACAGCCTTTGGATTTCAATTCAGTTTCTGAGGTTAGAGATCTCAGAATGAGCTAAAATTTGGAGGGTTGCCTCTAGAGACATGTCTCATCAGTTTGGAACTAATAGATCTTGAATCAGAGGTCATTTGATAGGGCTTTGAGGTGTTCAAAAATTTACTTGAAAAGGCTTTCAGGACTTAGACCTTTGGCCTTGGATTTGAATCTGAAAATCTGGTTTTGAATGAGAATTGAGTTTGAATGATAGGATTTGAATTAAGTTTAGATTGAATTGAAGCTTGGATTGATCTAGAAGAATCCTAGGGTTTAGAATAGGTCCTAGGGTCCAAATCAGCTTAAGGGAATCCTAGGGTCTAGAATAGATCCTAGGGACTAGAGTCTGGGAAGATCCTAGAATCTAGAAGTCCTAGGGAAATCCTAGGATCTGGGGTCTGGAAGAATCCTATAATCTAGAAGAATTGTAAGATCTAGGAATCCTAAGATTCAAGATCTAGAAGCATCTTAGGATCTAGAGTAGATCCTAAAGTTTGATTTCCTAAAGTTTGATTTCTAGGAAGATCTTAGGGTCTGGAAGTCCTAGGGCCTGGGATCTAGAATAGTCTTAGGATCTAGAAGAATCCTAAGATCTAGATAGATCTAGCAGAATCATAGGGTCTAAGAGGATCATATGATCTAGAGTCAGGTAGAATCCTAGGGTCTAGAATAGATCCTAGGGTCTAAAGTCTAAGAGAATCCTAGAATCTAGATTTGTCTTAAATTGTATTGATCTGGGGTCAGGATTGATTTGAATTTGGATTGATCTTAAAGTCTGGATTGATTTAAGATCAGATTGATCCTAGGGTTAGGATTGATCCTAAGGATTGGAAAGATCCTAAGGTCTGGATTGGTCCTACTGAACTCATACAAAAATGAGGTCAACAAATGGACCCCCAATATGTGTAATAGAATGTAGTTCTATTGCACATATTGGTGTTGACCGAATAAAATGGTCAAGTTTGGAGTTTTGATCCTGAGGGAAAGAAAAGTCTATCCCTGGGGAATTAAGCTTGAGTTGATACTCGGGTAGTGCTAGGAAAAGCATTTTTTTTTACCACTAGTGGGTCTAATCCTAAGGGTAGGAGAATCCTAGCCTTAAAGGAAGAGGAACCTGGGTGATCCTATAGGAAGAAGAAACTTCTAACTAGAAAGGATCGAAATTAAATTTATTCTAAGGGAAAGGAAAACCCTACCCTAAGAAGATTGAATTTAAATGAGTAAATACTAGGGTAGTGCCACATAGGGCGTACTCTACCACTAGTAGATCTAATCCTAAAGGGAGGAGAATCTATCCCTAAAAGAAAAGAAGGTCTGGATGATCATATAGAAAGGAAGAACTCCTAACTACAGAGGATCGAGTCTAAATTTGATTCTAAGGGAAGGGGAAATCCTAACCTTAGAAAATTGAGTTTAAAATGATGCTAGGGTAGTGCTGAGGCAGCGTACTCTACCACTAGTAGATCTAGTCCTAAGGGAAGAAACATCTAACCCTAAGGAAAGGAAAGCTTGATTGAGATTGATTCCAGGACAGTGCCATAGAGGACTTACTCCATCACTAGGAAGTCTAATCCCAAGGGAAGGAAGAAGAACCTACCCTAAGGAAGATAGAAAGTTTGATTTTTGAAACTAAAATTGAATCCAGGACGGTGCCACAGGGGACTTATTCCATCACTGGAGAGTCTAATCCTAAGAGAAGGAGAATACTTACGCTGAGGAAAAGAGAGTTTGATTTTGGAATTAAACTCAAGATGATGCCATATAGGAGTTACTCCATCACTGGGGAGTCTAATCCCAAGGGAAGGAAGAAAAACCTACCCTAAGGAAGGGAGAAAGTTTGATTTTGGAATTTGAAAATTGATTCCAGGACGGTGCCACAAGGGACTTATTCCATCACTGGGGAATCTAATCTTAAGAGAAGGAGAATACTTACTCTGAAGAAAAGAGAACTGGATGATCTCATAGGAAGATAGTATTGCTTCCTATAGGAGACCAGGCTTAAAGTTTTGAAATTTGCAATTAGAATGGTGCTGCAGAGGGCGTTATCCATCACTAGTAGATCTAATCTTAAGGAAAGAAAGCATAATGACTCACATCTGTCCTTAAGGAAAAGAAGACTGGAGGACCTTGAGTGAAGGAATCATTGCTTCCCATAGAAGGTCGGATCTGGATTTTGAATCTAGGATGGTGCCACAGAGGGCGTACTCCATCACTAGAGGATCTAATCCTAAGGAAAGAAAGCACGATGACTCATATCTGTCCTTAAGGAAGAGAAGACTGGATGATTCTGTGAGAAGGAAGCATTGCTTCGCACATAATCGGATCTAGATTTTAAATCTAGGATGGTGCCACAAAGGGCGTGCTCCACCACTAGAAGATCTAATCCTAAGGAAAGAAAGCACGATGACTCACATCTGTCCTTAAGAAAAAGAAAACTGGAAGATTCTGTGAGAAGGAAGCATTGCTTCACACAGAATCAGGTCTAGAATGATCGTATGTAAAGGAAACTTACTTTATATAGAGGATCGAATCTGGATGATCATGTATAGAGGAAACTTGCTCTATACAGAGGATCGAGTCTGGAATGTTCATGTGTGAAGCAAACTTGCTTCACACAGAGGATCAAGTCTAGATGATCTTATATAGAGGAAACTTGCTCTATATAGAGGATCGGGTCTGGAAGGATCGTATACAGAAGAAATTTGCTCTGTACAGAGGATCGAGTCTGGATGATCGTATATAGAGAAAACTTGCTTTACATAGAGGATCGGGTCTGGAATGATCGTATGTGAAGGAAACTTGCTTCACACAGAGGTGTTGCAAATCTGGTTTTGATGATGACAAACATGTTTCCAGTGTGTTTTTCTTGGCTAATCAGTTTCAGGCACAAAAGACCGCAAGCTACTCAAGCCAACTCAAGATCGGGTCCAAGTGTGTCAAATGTATGATTTTTTCTTTTATTGAGTCAATTGTAATGTAACTGATTCCCTAGCTAAGTAACCTTGCACACACACACTCAGGGAGAGAGATTGAGTGAATTAGAGTTTCTGTTAAAATTTTGTTCAGATCGTCCTGGACGATAGTATCATCGTCCTGGACGATCCAGTTAAAACAGAAACCCTAATTAGGGCGACTAAGTTAAGGAGGACTGATTGAGCCGATCGTCCTGGACGATCTATGGATCGTACGGGACGATATGCCCAAATCAGAAATTCTCAGCCGCCAGATTAAGTTAGGCAAGTTTTATTTTAAGTATTTTGGTCTGATCGTCCCGGACGATACGTGTATCGTCCTGGACGATTTACTACAATCATGCCTAAATTAGTCTGGTAATCAAGGAAAGCAATTAATGTTTAATTGATACGATCACATCGTCCTGGACGATCGCAGGATCGTCCCGGACGATCGTGATCGTCTTGTGCATTTCAGCTGTACGTCCAGAACTATGTACAGGACGATTTGGGGCCTTTTTGAACTAATCGTACCGGACGATTACCCTATCGTACGGGACGATCAAGTCATTTTTTGGTCGTCCAGCACAGATTTCTCTGGACGACCCAAACTGTCTTCTGGACGATTTCCTTCAATTTGAACTAATCGTCCCGGACGATCGCAGGATCGTACGGGACGATATGAACAACTTTTTCTACTGATCGTCCAGAAGAGCCAGATCGTCCAGGCTGAAACAGCTGAATTTGAACTGATCGTACAGGACGATCTACCGATCGTCCTGGACGATCTTGGCCGACAAGTTGAGATTTAGGGCAAGTTTTAAGCCCTCCTTTAAAAGAACTTTTTCCTAGATTTGGAAAAATCTTTTGCTGCCTTCCTTCCCTGAGAAATCCTAGAGAGAGAGAGAGTTGGGAGAGAGAGAAGAGATCTTGTGAGAGGGAGTTAGTGAGGGATTCACTAAGGTTGCTCCAAGCACGGATCAGAGTCGTCTTCTCCGCTCGTCGTCTGTCGTCTAGTCGGTGCTCTTCGTGGGAGGATCGTTCGCAAGAAGATCCGGGTTCTCTGCCCGCTTCAGGAGGAAGCGAAAGGAGTTCGTGGGTTCTCTGCCCGCTTCAGGTGGAAGCAAAAGGAGTTCGAAGGTTCTCTGCCTGCTTCAGGAGGAAGCGAAAGGAGGTCGGGTTCTCTGCCTCACCGTGTGGTGAAAAGGAGGTGTTTTGTACAGGCTTCTCCGCCTTGCTGTGGGAGCAAAAGGAGAGTCACTTTCGTTTAGTGCAATACCCGGAGGGGAGGCTCCGGGGAGTGGACGTAGGTCAAGTTGACCGAACCACTATAAAATCTGGTTTGCTTTTCTGATTCAGTTTTTGCATTTTACTTTTCAACATAAACTGCTTGGGTGAATATCGTTGGTTGATCTTTTCGTTATTGTTTACTTGTTTCCGCTGCTAAGTATCGAAAAGATTTTTGTAGTTATCGTGAAATTTTTAAATAACCAATTCACCCCCCCTCTTGGTTAGCCTCGGGACTAGTTCACTAGGGCTTAACATCCCTTTCGAACTTTCAAGTGGTATCAGAGAGGGATTCAAAATTTCTGTTTAAAAACTTTTGAATTTGATCCATGGCTAACTGTAACAATCGTAATACTGTTGAAGGTTATTCTATAACGAGACCACCGTTGTTTGATAATATTCCATTTGATTTTTGGAAAACACGCATGTCTACTTTTCTTCAGTCTATTGATTATCGCATGTGGATGTTAGTTAAGGACGGATACGAACCACCTTTTCGAATGGTTAACAATGTGAAAACTGAATTGCCATTTACTGATTGGACGTTTGATGATCGTGATTTAGCACAGTTAAATGCCAAATGTTTGAACTGTTTCTTTTGTGCTTTAAAATCTGAGGACTATATACGTGTTTCTACTTGTACAACGGGAAAAGAGATTTGGGATAGATTATGTATAACATATGAAGGTACAACTGAAGTCAAATAATCTAGGTTAAACATCTTGTTACATGATTACGAACTTTTTCGCATGAAACCTAGTGAGACTATTTCAGAAATGTACACAAGGTTCACTCAGATTGTTACCTCTTTGCATGCTTTAGGTAGAGAACTTACCAACTACGAAAGAGTGAACAAGATTCTTAGATGTTTGCCTGCTTCTTATGATGCTAAGATTACTGCTATTACTGAATCCAAAGATTTAAATACTTACTCTATTGACAGCTTACTTGGATCACTCATTGCTTACGAGCAAGGGGTGAACCAAAGGCAACTTGATGCAGGTGAACGCAAGAAAGAGAAGACAGTGGCACTAAAGGCCAAAGATTCAGATGCTAGCACTTCCGGGTCTGATAGCGATGATGTTGCCTTAATCACAAGGCAATTCAAAAGCTTTCTAAGGAAGAAACATAAGAACCATCAGAAGTGGAACAAGGGTAAGTTCAATAAAAACTTTAAGGGTTCATCTGAATCGGTTTGTTTTGAATGCAGGAAGCCCGGACACATTAAGGCTGATTGTCCAACACTTAAAGCTCACCCAAGCAAGGAGAAGGGTGAGGAGAAACCAAAGTACAGAAAGGACAAGAAGCGGATTCAGAAGGCGTTCTGGGCAGACTCTGCATCCGACTCTTCTGAGACTGAAGCTGAAGAGGAGGAAACAAACTTGTGTTTGATGGCTGATGATCACCCTGGTCAGTCCGACCAGGAAGAGGTATGTGAGCTTACTTACGATCAGTTATTTGAAGTTTCTGAAAAGATTCATACATCGTATAGGAAGCTTAAGAAAACCCATGCTAGTTTGAAACTAGATTATCTGACTTTGCAAAAAGAGCATGAAGTGTTGATTAAGGATCATTCCACCATTGATAGCAATCACATGTCTTTACTAGATGAGTTTGATGAACTGAATAAAAAGCATTCTGATTTAATTGTTGAGCATAACTTGTTAAAAACAGCGCATGTTGAATTAGAACTTGCTTTTAAGAAAGTGAATGATTTGGCATCTGAGTTAGAAAGTACTGAAAGTGCAAAAACGTTTGAAATTGGAAGTTTAAACAAACACATTGAGTTTTTGAAAGTAAAAATCAGTTCTTTTGAAAATAACAAAACACCGCCTACTTTTGAACAATTTTATGCACCGCCACCTTTTAAAAATTCTGTTGCAAGTTCTTCAAAGCATGTTTCATACACTACTAGGAAGAGGCACTATCACTCACGACGTTTAGTTAATCCTTTTCCTGGTGTTAGATGTTTTTCATGTGGCATGTTAGGACACATATCACACACTTGTACTGTTCACCGTAGTACACATTGGGTGTGGAGACCCAAACTACCTGTTGCACAGCACAGCACACATGCATCGCATTCTTCTTTTCATAAGATGGAACCCAAACCTGTTTGGGTTCCTAAGACTGACATTTGATGATTTTATAGGTGTGCTCTCACACAAGACCTCGTGAGAGCATGTGGTACCTGGACAGCGGATGTTCTAGACATATGACTGGAGATGCAAATCAGTTCATTTCGCTGGAGGCCAGAGCTGGAGGCAAGGTTACACTTGGAGATAACACCACTAGGAAGGTGGTAGGCACAGGTATAATTGGTGATTCAAAGAACTTTATGATTGATAATGTTTTGCTTGTAGATGGACTGAAACACAACCTGCTGAGCATCAGTCAACTCTGTGACAAGGGATACAGCATCAAATTCCTGCCCACTGGCTGCATTTTAAGCTTAAATGATGAAGTTGTTTTGCAGGGGCAAAGGATCAACAACGTCTACAAGCTGGATGTAAGTAGCATTAAATATGATAATTCAATTTGCTTAAAAACTGCTGCTGATGAGTCTTGGTTATGGCATAGGAGATTGTGTCATGCCAGTATGAAAACCCTTAGGAGAGTCACCCAAAAGGACTTAGTTAGAGGTGTGCCCAAGCTTAAGTTCACTAAGGATCACCTGTGTGATGCCTGTCAGTTGGGGAAGCAAGTCCAGTCCTCTTTTCACTCTGTTAAGGACATTAGCACCTCTAGACCTTTAGAAGTTCTTCACATGGACCTCTTTGGACCCATTAGCACTGCCAGCTTAGGGGGGAGAGTCTATGGTTTTGTGATTGTTGATGATTATTCAAGGTTCACTTGGGTTAAGTTTTTGTCACACAAATCTGAGTCATTTGATGAGTTTAGATCTTTCTCTACTTGGATTCAGAAGAAGTTAGGATGTGAGATTATTACCATCCATAGTGATCACGGAGGGGAGTTTGAAAATGAAAGATTTGGAAGTTTTTGTGAGAATCATGGGATTAGTCACAATTTTTCAGCTCCTAGGACCCCTCAGCAGAACGGGGTAGCTGAAAGGAAGAACAGGACCTTGGTGGAAGCCGCTAGAGCCATGCTTGCCGAGTATTCACTTCCTAAATACTTTTGGGCTGAAGCGGTGAACACTGCCTGTTATGTGCTGAATAGGGTAAATGTGAGAGTCAAGCTGAACAAGACACCTTATGAGATCATTAAGGGTAGAACTCCAAATCTGTCCCACCTCCATGTCTTTGGCTGTAAGGTTTTCATTCTAAACAACGGGAAGTCACCCTTAGGAAAATTTGACCCCAAATCTGATGAAGGAGTGTTCTTAGGATATTCAAGTGTGGGGAAATCCTTTAGGGTGTTCAATAGGAGGACTTTGGTGGTGGAAGAAACAACCCATGTAGTGTTTGATGAATCTGATCCTAAGGAGTCTAGATCTGAAGTAGAAGATGAAGAGATTGTTGAGGTTACCCAAGGAGTTGGAAATACAAATTTGGAGGAAAGGGTAGAACCTCAAACCCCATTGCCTAGAGATTGGAGATATTCTTCGAGTCATCCTAAAGAACTGATCTTAGGAGACCCTTCTGAAGGTGTTAGGACTAGGCATGGACTTAGGAAGGAAGTAAACCATTCTGCCTTTATCTCAATGACTGAACCCACCAACATCAATCAAGCCCTATCGGATGAATTTTGGATTTTAGCTATGCAGGAAGAATTGAATCAATTTGTAAGGAATGATGTTTGGGAGTTAGTAGAAAGACCTAAAAATCAAAGTATTGTGGGAACCAAGTGGGTCTTTAAGAATAAGATGAATAATTCTGGTGTGGTGGTGAGAAATAAGGCAAGATTGGTGGCTAAGGGGTATAATCAGATAGAAGGGATAGATTTTGAGGAAACTTTTGCCCCTGTAGCTCGATTGGAAGCCATTAGAGTGCTACTAGCCTTTGCCTGTTATAAGGGATTTAAGCTGTTTCAAATGGATGTCAAGAGTGCCTTTTTAAATGGGGTAATTAAAGAAGATGTTTTTGTAGAACAACCCCCAGGTTTTGAGAGTTCCCAATATCCAAGTCATGTCTATAAATTAAAAAAGGCCTTATATGGATTGAAACAGGCACCCAGAGCTTGGTATGAGAGGCTTAGCACATTCCTGTTAGAAAGAGAGTTTGTTAAGGGGAGCGTAGACACTACCCTTTTTCTGAGGAGATTAGGAGATGACTTACTCATTGTCCAGATCTATGTTGATGATATAATTTTTGGATCTTCTGATAAATACTTATGTGAAGAGTTTTCTAAAAGAATGAGTAAAGAGTTTGAGATGAGTATGATGGGAGAATTGTCCTACTTTTTGGGGTTTAGCATAAGGCAAATGGAAGATGGAACTTTTCTCAATCAATCAAAATATACTAAGGACATTTTGAAGAAATATGAAATGGATAAAGCCAAGCCAATCAATACTCCCATGCCCTCCTCAGTTCAGTTAGATAAGGATTCAAATGGAAAATCTGTTGATCAGAAGAAGTATAGAGGGATAATAGGTTCACTGCTTTACCTGACTGCTAGCCGACCCGATATCATGTTTAGTGTCTGTCTTTGTGCTAGGTTTCAGGCTGATCCTAAAGAGTCCCACCTGACTGCTGTTAAGAGAATTCTTAGATATCTTTTGGGGACCCCAAACCTAGGAATTTGGTACCCTAGGCACAGCACCTCTTTTGAGATCATTGGATATTCTGACTCTGACTTTGCGGGGTGTAGGGTGGATAGGAAGAGTACCTCTGGGACTTGTCAATTCATAGGACAGTCGTTAGTCTCCTGGTCCAGTAGAAAACAGAACTCAGTTGCACTTTCCACTGCTGAAGCTGAGTACATTGCCTTAGGAAGTTGTGTGGCCCAAGTTCTGTGGTTGAAACAACAAGTCTTGGATTTAGGAGTACCCGTTGGCACAATTTCTGTTCTGTGTGATAATACCAGTGCCATCTGTATCTCTAAGAATCCAATCCAACATTCTAGGACCAAACACATTGACATTAGGCATCACTTCATTAGGGACCATGTTACAAAAGGGGACATTGAGCTACATCATGTAGCAACTGAAAATCAGCTGGCTGACATATTCACTAAACCACTGGCCTTTGACTCATTCAGCATTTTGAGAACCAGATTAGGAGTGATTGATATAAATGCTTGATTCTGATGACTGCTGATTTATTATCTTTCTGATTGGTATTCTGATTTCTGTTAGGTAGGTTTAGTTTTTCTTTTGATTTCTGATTTCTGTTAGTTAGTTTTTGGCTTTGATTATTTACTTTCAGTTGATTTTATGTCTTTTGCTGATTTCTGTTTTAGCCTTATTGTTAGTTTGATTTAAGTATTTACTCTGATATGATTTTATACCTATTTTTTTTTATTCACTAGCTCATATCTTGCACTTACTGTTTTATGTTTTTCAAAATCTGATCACCGCTCACTACTTCTGATAATCTGAATTTCTGACTGGGAGTTTTTACCTTGTTTTGATTTGGAAGCTGGTAAGTAGTGATTGATTCCATTGAATCTGTTAAAGGGAAGAAACATTGATGATTGTTTCTCTTCCTCTAACTCCTTTACTGGTGTATGGTTTCTTTTGGATAAAAATCTTCTTCAAAATTAAAATGTTAGTTTTTTGAAATAGAGATTATTTTATCTTCCTACAGTAATCTGCCTCATATCAATAGTGTTTTTCAAAGTCTTGAGTCATTAGTTTGATTTTCTAAAACCAAGTGATTGCATTTATCATATGATGTGTGTTTTTTTTTTTGTTTTGTGAATCATTCTTCCCTACTGTGGAGAGACATCTCCTATGTCTGGAAGATAGATTCACAGCTGAGACTCTTTAATGATTATGAAAAGGAGAAAGCTTACAAAAGATGCGCAGTGCGCCAACCAAATTGAAAAAGAGGCATAAAATGAGCCCAAAACTGAAAAGATGCGAAAATGCCAAATACACAAAGTGTATCAAAAAATCAAAAGATGCGCAGTGCGCCAAATAAATTGAAAAAAAAAGAGGCACAAAATGAGCCCAACCTAAGCTTTTTTCTCTTTCAGATCTTTAAATGTCTTAGAAAAAAAAACTCGTGTGTCACTTAATATTTTCAAAAGCTTGAGTTTTGAAAATCCCGATTTCTGATTTTTTACTT
The DNA here is from genome assembly GCA_019925795.1 of Dendrobium chrysotoxum. Taxonomy (NCBI): domain Eukaryota; kingdom Viridiplantae; phylum Streptophyta; class Magnoliopsida; order Asparagales; family Orchidaceae; genus Dendrobium; species Dendrobium chrysotoxum. Next base: position 11,184,285 of record CM034310.1, read on the forward strand.
TGTAACACTATTATATCAGATATTTTTCTGGAACGAGGCTTGAAAGGATTTCTTTTCAAATCTAATGTCTTTTATTCTGAATCGAATTTTTGTTTTGAAAGAGGTTTGCATCGATAAGGTGCCCGGGGTCAGAGTTACGAAAGTTGATTGTTTCCAACCTTTTTGGATTTCAGCGCTGTCAATCGTCCTCTCATTGGTTTTTGAATCTAAAATCAAGGAAAAATTCTGATTTTCCTGTTTTGTTGTTGTTCTGTGTATGTTTTATTTTATATTTTATTTCCGTGTTATGTTTTTCCCTCCTCCTTTTTGTGATGTCAAAAGGGGGAGTCAGTTGTAGTCGTGTCTGTTTCTATTTTCTGAGTCATGTTTTCTGTATTGTTGAAAATTTAAAAAATGTGTGTTTTGTTTGATTTCTTAGTTTCATTTTATTTTCATCTTAGTTTCATTTTGTTTTCAGACTACTTTACAAATGTTTGCCATCATCAAAAAGGGGGAGATTGTTGCAAATCTGGTTTTGATGATGACAAACATGTTTCCAGTGTGTTTTTCTTGGCTAATCAGTTTCAGGCACAAAAGACCGCAAGCTACTCAAGCCAACTCAAGATCGGGTCCAAGTGTGTCAAATGTATGATTTTTTCTTTTATTGAGTCAATTGTAATGTAACTGATTCCCTAGCTAAGTAACCTTGCACACACACACTCAGGGAGAGAGATTGAGTGAATTAGAGTTTCTGTTAAAATTTTGTTCAGATCGTCCTGGACGATAGTATCATCATCCTGGACGATCCAGTTAAAACAGAAACCCTAATTAGGGCGACTAAGTTAAGGAGGACTGATTGAGCCGATCGTCCTGAACGATCTATGGATCGTACGGGACGATATGCCCAAATCAGAAATTCTCAGCCGCCAGATTAAGTTAGGCAAGTTTTATTTTAAGTATTTTGGTCTGATCGTCCCGGACGATACGTGTATCGTCCTGGACGATTTACTACAATCATGCCTAAATTAGTCTGGTAATCAAGGAAAGCAATTAATGTTTAATTGATACGATCACATCGTCCTGGACGATCGCAGGATCGTCCCGGACGATCGTGATCGTCTTGTGCATTTCAGCTGTACGTCCAGAACTATATACAGGACGATTTAGGGCCTTTTTGAACTAATCGTACCGGACGATTACCCTATCGTACGGGACGATCAAGTCATTTTTTGGTCGTCCAGCACAGATTTCTCTGGACGACCCGAACTGTCTTCTGGACGATTTCCTTCAATTTGAACTAATCGTCCCGGACGATCGCAGGATCGTACGGGACGATATGAACAACTTTTTCTACTGATCGTCCAGAAGAGCCAGATCGTCCAGGCTGAAACAGCTGAATTTGAACTGATCGTACAGGACGATCTACCGATCGTCCTTGACGATCTTGGCCGACAAGTTGAGATTTAGGGCAAGTTTTAAGCCCTCCTTTAAAAGAACTTTTTCCTAGATTTGGAAAAATCTTTTGCTGCCTTCCTTCCCTGAGAAATCCTAGAGAGAGAGAGAGTTGGGAGAGAGAGAAGAGATCTTGTGAGGGGGAGTTAGTGAGGGATTCACTAAGGTTGCTCCAAGCACGGATCAGAGTCGTCTTCTCCGCTCGTCGTCTGTCGTCTAGTCGGTGCTCTTCGTGGGAGGATCGTTCGCAAGAAGATCCGGGTTCTCTGCCCGCTTCAGGAGGAAGCGAAAGGAGTTCGTGGGTTCTCTGCCCGCTTCAGGTGGAAGCAAAAGGAGTTCGAAGGTTCTCTGCCTGCTTCAGGAGGAAGCGAAAGGAGGTCGGGTTCTCTGCCTCACCGTGTGGTGAAAAGGAGGTGTTTTGTACAGGCTTCTCCGCCTTGCTGTGGGAGCAAAAGGAGAGTCACTTTCGTTTAGTGCAATACCCGGAGGGGAGGCTCCGGGGAGTGGACGTAGGTCAAGTTGACCGAACCACTATAAAATCTTGTTTGCTTTTCTGATTCAGTTTTTGCATTTTACTTTTCAACATAAACTGCTTGGGTGAATATCGTTGGTTGATCTTTTCGTTATTGTTTACTTGTTTCCGCTGCTAAGTATCGAAAAGATTTTTGTAGTTATCGTGAAATTTTTAAATAACCAATTCACCCCCCCTCTTGGTTAGCCTCGGGACTAGTTCACTAGGGCTTAACATCCCTTTCGAACTTTCAAGAGGATCGAGTCTGGAATAATCGTATGTGAAGGAAACTTGCTTCACACAAAGGATCGAATCTGGATTCTAGAATTTGAGATTTGAAATATTATTGAATTAATTTGGTTTTAAATTTGAAAGTGTTTGAATTTGAAACTTGATTTGACAAATTCGAATTTGAAGAGTTTTGAATTTGTGATGTGTTTTGAATTTGATTTGAATTATTTTTGAATTTGAGGAATTTGAATTTGAAAGTTGATTTGATTTTGATTCATCTTGAATTTGATTTAGAATTTTGAATTTGGATTGTGTTTGATTTAATTTTGATTTGTTTGAATTTGATTTTGAATTTTGAAGTATTTTGAATTTAATTTTAAGTTTGACACTCATCTGGCATGGTACTTCCTGAAGAGCCTCTCCAATATTTGAAAATATTGGGTGGCATTCTTCAGGGTTGATCAATCAAAGGAAAACTTCCTCAAAGATCGTCATTTAAATGAACGATCAAGTCAACATTGACTCAAGCTTTCCAATGAGTTTACAATGGATTAGAAGCGGTCGACAAAAGACTACGACCAAGTCTACTACTTGGGGAGTTCTAGAGTGACACAACTTATCAATAACTTGAATCAAATGTGACTTATGAACTTTTAAACTTTGTTGAGCATGTATTGATTTTTATTTGATGCCCTTGAGCTCCTTGAGTTGGAGTCAAGCACTCTGCTCAATTAGAGTTTGATTTTAAACAGCAAGTCTCAACTCATGAAACTACGCTTCTAGATCAAAATGATCTAGGACACAGCACAGGGTGTGGTTGATTTTGAACGATAATTTCCAGCTTTATAAAATACTCCTCTAGTGGGATTGAACTTGGACCCAGCATAGAGTGTAATTTTATAAAGAAGGCCTTGTAGGAAAAGATGCCTATGTGGAAGGGCTTACACACACTTCTCAAGGACAAATTTAAATTTTCATCAAGAGTAGAAGATTCATTCTCTTTATTAGAAAACTACCTCTAGCTATTTGGACCCTGTCAGAACGACAAGCGGGAATAAATTTTAGAAGTACAGTGAAAAGTTTGAGTGACTCCAGTAAACCTGAAAAGATTTCAGGATTTAGGTTTTGTTGACCCAGACCAAGTTTCGTAGGAACTAAACTGGGGTCTCCCTTAAATATTTTGAATTAAAATCAATTTCAAAGAGGTTTAACTTGAATAAAAAAATTTGATCTTTTCGATAATCTAGCACGAGGGATTTTTGTATCTTGATAGAATATCGATGCACGATAAAAATTCTGGATTCAAGACTTTCAAAATCAAGCAATTTAAAATTGACTGGGTCTTTTGAGATTGAAGAATTTAGCAGAAGGGAGCCTCTTTTATTCTTTCTTTTTCTAGTGGCACACATTGCGCATCTTTTGATTTATAGTGCATTTTGCACTATCTCCCTTTTTTAAATTTTGGCGTATTCGCGCATCTTTTTGAATTTATTTTGATTTTGAGAAGAGGCTGCACCTAGTTTAAATTCAATGCCGGGATTATATCTCAAGTTCAAAAGAAGGAAACTCATTCTCTTATACAAGGAAGAATAATCCTCTAGGCAGAACCTAATCTTTTAAAATGAATATTGGCTTGACTTTTAAAAATTATTGAACAGATTTTAAGCATGCAAGAGATATATATCTAAGATAGAAAATTGCTAGAAATTATTTTTTTGTTTGATTGAAAAATATATTTTGAAAAAGTTAATTTTCTTTGGGAAATGTTTAATTTCTAGAATTTTAAATTTTATAATCGAACACTTATTATAAATGATATATCACCTCGAAAGGTGAACGTATCGTTCTCTAATATGTTCAGATTACAAATCTTTGAATTTATCATGATTATTATAATCAAACCCAAGGAGAAACAATATATGATCCTGAAGGATCAAAATAATGTTTAATCAATTATTTAATTATGTTAATCTAAATAGGATCATTAATTTCATAATCAGAACTATGATTATAATTGACATATCTATCCGAAGAAAGAAGATATCAATCATTATCAATAATTTGAATATGAAAATAACGATCGCCATTTTTTTATTTTGATTTCCTAAAGATAATTAATTGAAGGTTTTAAAAAAGCTTGATTTTGAAATCTGGTCTGGATTTCTAAATCTCCTACGAGCGCAAGCCCTCATAGTTAATTACATCGTAGGAAACCAGAAGTTTCCTATAAATACTCTCGATTAAAATAGCGATACGAATTTTATTAAAGATTTTAAAGCTTGATATCAAGGGAGGTAGGGACTGGAATTTCAATAGGGATTAGATCAAAATTGAACACTTATTTCTGGAGTCAAAGGAAGAAGAGTAGGAGGTGCTTTAAGATTCTGAATTGCTTCAGAAATACCCCAACCTATCCTAAGTGTTGGGCTTGAATTAGATTGAAAGATATTTAATGTTTAAGTGGTCAATTTTATTAGAAAGTGAGAATTAGACTCCCGGAAGATTGAGGTCTTAGGATTAAACATTTGCCTCAGAACCTAAGTCTAAAATTGGGTACTGAGAATCAGTGACCCGGAACCTAGCTAATGCAATGCAATCCTGGACTTACCCCGGCCTGGATTGGGGAGCCAGCTAAACCACCTAAACACTTTTAAAACCATGAGTCAAAGTCTTTAAGAAAGAGTGGTTAAGGACGTTATTTAAGATTGAATTTGAGGAGTTGGGGTCGACATCTAGAGCAGATCCTAATTGACCCCTTAACATATGTTGGGTGAAATGTCTAAATAAAAATGCAATTAGAATTAGACTCAATTTTAATTTGTTACTAATGCAATGCATGCTAGTTGACTCGATAAAATGCTTAAATCAAAATGAAGCAATTTTTTAAAAATAAAGCTTAAAAATAAATTTTATCCTAGAGATTGCACAACATCTCCTTGGACAGAACTGCACCCTAATAGGTCAGGTGGTCTGCTAGAACCCGCAGGCGGGGAGGTACCTAACACGGTAAAGAAGATTCAATATGAGTTCATGAAAAACCCACGGCGAGTCCGGGCTTACTTCTTAAGAGCGTTAGAGTTTCTATCTGAGCTTAAAAATTTTAAATTTTGTTTAAATAGAAAAGGTTTATGACCGTACCCTCACGAGCCTCCGATCGGGTTCCAGGCTAAAACAAAATCGACATGCAATAAGCGCCAAATAAACTACTAAAAGCATGCGGGTCCTTAATCGCAATCAACACATCAATCAAATCAATTAAATAATTAAATCAATTAAATAATATTCAAAATGAAAGTCCATAGGTAAGTGCCTTTTAATTATACAACCCAGGGTCTGCAGTAAAGTAAAGTGGCCGGGTACCACTGACTACAACCCATATTCTACTCCTAAGACTCAAGTGACTTTGAGATTTGAGATTCTTCTCGTTCTTCACTTCTTTGTCTTCTTGGAACTCCTTAGATCGTCAGATCTGGATATCCAAATGAAAAGAAACTCCCCCTGAATAGGGGTGTTATCTTTTCTCTTTGGATATTTGAAATTTATCCTAATTTGGATCTCCAAATGGATAGGAACTCTCCCCTGAGGGATGTTCCTTCCTCTTTGGATTCCAAATTAGATTTTTTTGGCATCTCAATCTCAAATCACTTTAAATTTATAATTCAATTTACATTCAAATTATATCAATTAAAATTAAAAATCTAGACTCAACAACCTGCAGAGTTATCCTAATAATCAGTAGTTTATATTTGACATCACAAGCAGTTATATATTTGAAATTAAAATGCTCAATCACAGCCACACTTGGCCATGCTCTTTTTAATTTAAAGGGGGACTTAGGCAGTTTTCTGGAGCACCTGTGTAATTTAATAATTATAATTTTGCCCCCTTTACTTAATGCCCTGTATAAGCATGGCCACCTGCATAAGATTGAATTAGTATAAATCGTTCCTAACCTAAGAGTAGATCTATCGTACAATCAATCATATCGCAAAATGCAGTAAATAAATAAATAATCACAGCAATTCTATGTCTAGCAAACAGCATGCAGTGAAAGCTCGAAAACCCGACACACAGCAGAAAAGTAAACACCGGCTTAGCCTAAGACTAGAGTTGGTTGTCCTAGCAAATCATCTAAAGTGTGTGTAGGAGGCTGTGTGGTTTTGATATGTCCTAGATAGGCACTTGATTGAAGTTGCTTGAGGTTCAAGTTGGTTGAAGGTTTAAGGGAAAATTTAGGTTGAAGTTTAAATCTTAATGATTTAAAATTAATTTTAAATTTGATTTTAATTATTTGTTGGACACCACCTTTGTTTCACACTGAGGCTGTGAAGTTTATTTCACCTTCCTTGGGGCTAATTTAATAGTCTCGTAGACCTGGGTTACCCAGTGGTACCCGATATAATTAAGTGATTTAAGTTTAATTAATATTCGAGAGTTAATAAATTTTATTCAAATTGATTGGTTGCTGGTTTTAAGTCCAAATTAGTGTTTTCTGGAATTTTTAGAAATTTATTGAATTTTGATATTTTCTGGATTATTTTAATGATTTAATTCAAGGGGTTAAAAATTAACTTTTTGATTTAAAGTATTTTCTAGAAAGTTAATATTTTATTAAAATACTAGACCTTAATATGATCAGTTAGACAGTAAGTACACTGAAATTGGATTTTTCTAGATTTTATTATGAAGGTTCGAAGTTTTGACTTGATTTTGAACTAAGTTTGACCAAAAGTTGACTTTTTCAAATTTGTTTGATTTCTGGAAAACTTAACATTTTTAATAAATATTAGACCTTAAGATGAGTTATATGCCTTTGAGTTTGCTCAATTTAGAGTTTATTTGAATTAGTTATGAATTTTTGAAGTTTTGAGTATTTATTGAATTTTTTAAATTATTTAATTAAAGACCCTTTTTGTGATTTGGATCCAAATGACCTCCAAACTTCTTGAAATCAACTCCAAAGGTCAGGAATGACCTAAGGAGTGATTTCCAAGTGTTTAGAAATTTTTTGGAATTTTTAATTATTTTTAATTAATTAAATTAATTAAATATTGAATTTCAATTAAACTTAAATTAAACTTAATTTTGAAGTCCAGTCAAGGGAATTTTATTTTTCATTGATTAGGAGTTTAATTATGGTCAGTTAGAGGGGTTATGTGTAATTTTTGGATTTAAAATTTATTTATTACAATTTCTGGAAGGTTTAATAGCTTAATTAAGGTTCAAATTTGATTAAGGTAATTAAGTGGCTTAATGATCTCAAAAGTCAGTGAAAATTTTTCTTAAGACTGAGAATGTCAATATGTTTAAGTGTTCAAAGTTTCAAGTCAATTGGAAATGAATCCTAATTATTTGAAATATTCTAAATTTTCTATTCAAGATCCTTAATTATTGTCCTTAATGACACTAGGTTTGAGTAGGTTCAAATCAAGATTTTGCTAACCCTTGAACAAACATATATAAGATGCATATACATAAACACAAGCAAATCCTAAATCTAGGATAGCCTAAGCTAAGTGCATGTGTGTGCATCCTAAGTATATATGGATAAAACATAGTTTAATTAATCAAAAGATAATCAATGAATAATTTGCAAATTAATTATCCATTGATTATTCATCACTCCACATTAATCAGGTTCAAACTTGCTCAATCTAGATTTAAAATTCCAAGGGATCTCTCAAACATATTAAAGATTTAAGATAAACATAATTTTAAAATAAACTTCAACGTATAAGCTCTTATATATATAACCTATATATATGAATATAAATTTTAAATTTAAAATATTTAAAATATCATTAAAATAAATTTAAAATTTAAATGAGAGATCCACCACTCAACTTTGAAAATAAATTTTTAAATCTTGAAAGTACTTAATATAATATTCAATATAACATTAATCAATATTAAAAATATTAAGTTAATTCAAATTATTTGAAATAATTAAAGTTTTAAATCTTAAAATTAATTTTAAATTAAAAGGTTCAGAATTCTAAGAATTTTGACATATTATTTATATTTTTATCATTTAATTTGAATTTTATATAAATTCTTAAACTTTAAGGTTAATTAATGTATTTAAATAATTTAAAAAATTAATTAACATTTAAAATGAATATTGAATTGAATTAAATCAAATTTTAAATTTGACTGGAATTTTAAAATTAAGTTTAAAAAATTTTTTTTTTGAAATTTTAAGTTATTTAATTTTAATTAAATATTACTTAGTATTTAAATATTTACATAATCAAAATATAAAACATATTTTAAATTAACAATAGTTTTAAATTGGATCATTTAGATTTTTTTTAATATATATATATATATAATATATTAAATATATTAATTTTAGGTTTAAAATTAATTTTTAATTAATTATTTAAATTTTCTTAATTAAAAATACATTTAAAATGCTTTAAAAAAATAAAAATAAAAAAACAGCGGCGGGTGCCACGTGGCGCCCTTTGATTGGGCGCTGCGGACCATGGTGGCGGCGCCCAATCATTGGCAATGATTGGCGCCGCCACCAATCATTGCCTCCCGATTATTAAAGCGCGTGGGCCCCACGCGTTTTACTTATCCACGTCAGCAGAAAGCGAAGGCCGTCCGATCTTCCGCCTTTTGGAATGGACGGCTCAGATGGCTCCGGATGGAGATCTGAACAACGGGAGGCCCAGCGCGGTCGAACAGACACAGGATGTGATGAAATCCATATTTCGTACATACGTGCAGGCGAGCCGCTAAACCCTAGAAATGGTTTATCGGACCGTTCTTGCAAACGACTCAACCAAAACCTTTGAAATTTTAAACTTAGATTAAAATAATGAACAAAATTTATGTGGATGGTTTTGTTTGGCTAAAATTGAGCTTAATAAAAAGCTAATTAGACTAGAGTGCCTTAATCTAGGTTTAGGATTTTACCTCGATTGAATGGATGGTTTTAACTAGATCGTTTAGATTGCAAAGATTGTAAAGTTGTTCCGAGTGAAAACTTATGTACCCAACATCGTTTATTAGTTTTGGACTTGAAGATAATGGGGAAGAATTTAAAAAATAAAGTAAAATGTTTTCCTAGGATTAGATGGGGCATTTAAAGAATATTAACAAAAATATTTTTGAGAGTAAGATTTTAGATCTTAAGATTTTGTCTGTGCATGAGGATGCTAATGTTATGTGGGAAAAAGTGGCTAGTAATATTAAGAATATTGCAAAAGATGTGCTTGGAGTTTCAAAGGGAAAAGCTCCTAATAGTAAAAATAGTTGGTGGTGGAATCCAAATGTGCAAGAAAAAATTAAAAATAAGAAGATTTGTTATAAAAATTGGTTTAATTGTAAAAATTCTGATAATTAGAAATTATATAAAGAGGCACGTAAGGAATCTAAGAAAGCAATATGTGATGCAAAGAGTTTAGCTTTTAGTGATTTATATAATAGATTAGATACTAAGGAGGGAGAAAGATATATGTATAAGCTAGCCAAACAAAGAGATAGGAGTAGTAAGGATTTAGTTCAAGTGAAGTGTATTAAGGATGAAGATCAAAAAGTACTTTTTTTAGAAGATGATATTTAACAAAGGTGGATGAGATATTTTGCTAAACTTTTTAATGAAGAATGTGAAAATAAAATTAACTGTAGTGACCTTAGCACCTTAAATGAAAATAAAGATTTCTGTTTTTATCGGCGTATTAGTAAAACCGAAGTTAGAGAGGCTTTAAAGAAAATAAAGGGTGGAAAAGCTATTGGACCTGATGATATTCCAATAGAGGTGTGGAAATGCTTAGGAGATGAAGGAATTTCTTGGCTTACTAAACTTTTTAATACTGTTTTGAAGACTAAAAAGATGCCAGATGAGTGGAGAATGAGTGTGTTAATTCCTATTTTTAAGAATAAAGGTGATGCACAAGATTGTGCTAATTATAGAGGAATTAAGTTAATGTGTCATACTTTAAAACTATGGGAACGAGTTATGGAGCATAGGTTGTGGCGTGATACTAATGTTTCTCAAAATCAATTTGGATTTATGCCGGGTAGGTCTACTATGGAAGCCATACATTTATTAAGAGGTTTGATGGAGAAATATAGAGAGAATAAGGAGGATTTACATATGATATTTATTGATTTAGAAAAAGCATATGATAAAGTTCCAAGAGAAGTGCTATGGAGAGTTCTTGAAAAGAAAGAAGTTAATAACGCTTATATTCAAATCATTAAAGATATGTATGCAGGAGCTATTACTTGTGTTCAAACACAAGGTGGTTTGACCAAGTATTTTCCTATTTCGGTTGGATTACACCAAGGATCAGCCTTAAGCCCATATCTTTTTGCTTTAGTCATCGATGTTCTCACTAGACATTTGCAAGAGGATGTACCTTGGTGTATGCTTTTTGCTGATGATATTCTTCTTGTTGATAAGACTAGAGAGGGAGTTGAAGGTAAACTAGAATTGTGGAGGTCAACCTTAGAGTCTAAAGGTTTTCGCTTGAGTAGATCTAAAACGAAATATATGGAGTGTAATTTTAGTAATAATAGACCTAGTGAGGGCATTGTGACTTTGGCCGATCAAGTCATTAATAAGAGTACACGTTTTAGATATCTTGGATCTATTGTTCAGAGTGATGGTGATATAGATGGGGATATTATCAGCAGAATCCAAGTTGGATGGTTGAAGTGGAGGAATGCATCGGGCTTATTGTGTGATAGAAAAGTACCCCTCAAACTTAAGGGAAAATTCTATAAGATGGTGGTGAGACCTGCAATGCTTTATGGTGTTGAATGTTGGCCATTAAAAGAGAAGCATAATTCTAAGTTAAGTGTTGCAGAGATGAGGATGCTCAGGTGGATGAGTGGCTTTACCCTTAGAGATAGGATACGCAATGAGCATATTCGTGAAAAGGTTGGAGTAGCTCCAGTGGAAGATAAGATTAGAGAGAGTCGCCTTAGATGGTTTGGTCACGTAAAACGGCGGCCTCCCGATGACCCGGTTAGGAAAGTAGAGGTCTTAGATTTGACTTATGTTAAGAAAGGTAGAGGTAGACCTAAAAAGACTTGGTTAGAAAATATTAGGAATGATCTTTCTTTATTAGATTTAAACGAGAATTTGACTTTTAATAGGACACAATGGAGAAAAAGGATTCATGTAGCCGACCCCACGTAGTGGGATAAAGGCTTGATGTTGTTGTTGTTGTTGTTGTTGTTGAATGGATGGTTTTAACCGTTTAAGAGCACTCTGAATTTGTGATTTGTCCACGCATAAATTTATAGAAGAACCCAAAGCCTGAGGACGCCTGGATCAATGCCTATGAAGCCTTGAACGAAAATCCTTTAGTTCGCCGGGAAGCTCCTCGCCGGCGGCCTAGATTGGCTGGGTTAGGGTCGGGAAGTGTAGAATGAGGTCTGGAATGCCCAAACGAAAAGAGTTTGGGCTCTGGAATGTTGAAATCCAGGATCCCGAGCACTTAATTTTGATGGTGACAACTAATACTTTCTGAGTACATATAGACTTCCGTTTGATTACAAATGTTTAATCTTGGTATATGAGGACTAATATTTCAGGTCAGATGCACACTGCTAAAGATTGCTGGAGACTCAAATTGGGTAGAATAGGATGTTGAAGAGTCTGTAATTTTTATTTCTTTAATTTTTCTTTTTGAGTCTGCCACAGAAGCATGCATGTGAAAGGAGCAACAATGCACACACACAGGGGGAGATTTTTTCTTTTAAAATGATTAATTTTTTTTATACATCGTACTGTACGATCATGGATCGTACTGTACGATTAATTAAAATACTCAGGCTAACGGCTAATTTTCTAATGTTTATGTTTACAAACTTATCGTACTGTACGATCCATATCGTACTGTACGATAATATGTAATTGTGAAACCCTAGCCGCCAGAATAAGTTTGGTAAGTTTTCAAATTTGATTTTCTGAACTGATCGTACTGTACGATACTATTCATACTATATGATTAATTAAAACTTGCCAAAATTATCTCCCTAATCAGGAAATAAACATTGGTTTCTAATTAATATGTCGATCATACTGTACGATCATATATCGTACTGTACGACTGACAGAGACGATTTCATTCATCCCAGAGATCGTACCAGACGAAACCAAGGTTTTATGTTCTGTTTGTCCTGGACGATATTCGTATCGTACAGGACGATATCAAGAAATGAACTGATCGTACTGTACGACTGGTGGAGTGCTGGACGATTGACAGAGACGATTTTCTTCATCCCAACGATCGTACCAGACGATCCCAAGAAATTTTGAACTGATCGTACTTGACGATATTCCTATCGTACAGGACGATATCATGAAAAACACTATTCGTACTGTACGATTCAATGAGTGCTGGACGACTGACAGAGACGAGTTCTTTCATCCCGAGGTTCGTCCCATAGTTCGTCCTGTACGAACAGTACGAATCAATAGTATCGTACTGTACGATATGGATAAAATTCGATACCTGTTCGTCTGTACTCGTACTGGACGGAGCTGTAATTGAACTGATCGTACTGTACGATTATAAATCGTACTGTACGAATAGAAACGCAAAAGTTGAATCTTTTAGGGTTTTCTGAAGCCTGATATAAAAAACAACTTATTATTTTTCTAGAGGAGTTGTTGATCAATCCTTTGCTGTGAGAGGCTTAGAGGAAGAAGGGGATTCGTAGAGAGAAGTTTTTGGAGAGATCTAGGGCTTGAGAGAGGAAGGTGAAGGTGAGCTTGAGCATGAGGGAGAAGTAGTGTGAGGGGATCACACAGTGGCTCCAAGCTAGCTGCATGCTTTGCTCCTCTTGTGGCTTTGGAAGCTTCAAGAATGTTCTCGAGGGAAGAGTCACTTCAAGATCAACATCGCCAAGGTACTCTGCCATCTCCAGGAGGGAGAAAAAGGAGAAGGTCCGCTGCCATCACCAGGAGGGTGACATAGCGTTTGGTATTCCGCCGCACCGAGGGAGGTGAAAGTGAGTATTGTAAAGGCTTCTCCGCCTTGCTGTGTGGGCAAAAGGAGAGTCAACTTTTATTAGTGCAAATCCCAGAGTAGAGGACTCCGGGGAGTGGACGTAGGTCAAGTGACCGAACCACTATAAAAATCTTTGGTGTATTTTTTCCTGTTTACCGTACTTTACTTTTCATGCTTTAAATTTGTGCGTTTTAATTGCTTGGTGAAAAATCGGTATTTAAATATTATAGTGTAAAATCCAAAATTGAACTGTCAATTTCGTAGTTGTGAACGTTGTATTTGCTTCCGCAAGTTAGTCGTTAAATTATGTTTTGAAAATACAAAAAAATTAGAACTCTTGTGTAGGGTTAAATTTTTAAAATACCAATTCACCCCCCCTCTTGGCGCATCTCGTACTTTCAAGTGGTATCAGAGCGGGGTTTCAAAATAGTGTTTTAGAAAACCTAGAAACATAAGATCCATGGCTCAATTTGGTAACCGTAACACTACGGAGGGTTATTCCATAACTCGTCCACCTTTGTTTGACAACATACTGTTTGATTTTTGGAAAATACGCATGTCTACATTTTTACAGTCTTTAGACTATCGCATGTGGATGTTAGTCCAAGAAGGTTATTCTGCACCGTTTCGTATGTTGAATGGAGTGAAAACTGAACTGTCATTTAATGAATGGAGCATTGAGGATAGAGAATTTGCACAACTGAATGCTAAATGTCTAAACTGTTTCTTTTGCGCATTAAAATCAGAAGACTATATGCAAGTATCAACGTGTACTACTGGTAAACAAATTTGGGACAAACTGTGTATCACGTACGAAGGAACTAGTGAGGTCAAACAATCTAGGTTGAACATATTGTTACATGATTACGAACTGTTCCGCATGAAACCTAGTGAAACTATAACTGACATGTACACTCGATTCACCCAGATTGTAACATCACTGCATGCTTTAGGAAGAGAGTTGTCTAACTCAGAAAAAGTAAACAAAATACTGCGATGTTTGCCTAGCTCATACGATGCTAAAATCACTGCAATAACTGAGTCAAAAGACCTAAATGTTTATTCTATTGATAATTTGCTTGGGTCACTCATTGCCTACGAGCAAGGAGTGAGTCAGCAAAGAAAAAGGAGCGAGCAGTGGCTTTAAAAGCAAACAATTCTGAAAGTGACAGCTCAGCAGCGGAGGAAGATGACGACATAGCTTTGATGACTCGTCAGTTCAAAAATTTTCTGAAAAGAAAGCAGCGCCATCATCAAAGCAATTGGAACAAAGGTAAGAACTCAAAGTATACTAAGGTTGCATCTGAAACAATTTGCTTTGAGTGGAGGAAACCCGGTCATCTCCGAGCTGATTGCCCCAACATCAAAACTCATCAAACCAAGGAGAAGGGTGAGGAAAGATCTAAGTTCAAGAAGGGCAAGTTTAAGACTCAGAAAGCTTTTTGGGCCGACTCTGCCTCAGACTCATCGGAAGAAGAAGCAGAGGAGGAGGTAACAAATCTGTGTCTTATGGCTAATGATAATCTTGATCAATCAGATCAAGATGAGGTATGTCAACTGTCTTACGATGAACTGCTTGTTATTTCTGAAAAAATTCATGACTCGTATAGAAAATTGAAGAAAAAGCATGCTAGTCTTAATACTGAGTTTAGTACTTTACAAAAGGAACATGCTAGTGTAGTAAAAAAATTTTCTGACTTAGATAGAGATCATATGTCGTTGCTTGATGAATACGATGCATTAAACAAGAAGCATATTGAGTTAACCACTGCACATGAAACCTTGAAATCATCGCATGTTGAATTAGATAAGGCATTTAAGAAACTAGAAGAACTATCAGGGGAACTTAGTAGTAGTGAGCATGCATTGAGATTCGAATATGCTAGTCTTAACCAAGAGAATAAATTCTTAAATGAAAAACTTCATGCATACGAGAATAACAAAAAACCTCCCACATTTGCTGAATTCTTTCAGCCTCCACCATGTGAATCATCTCACTCAAAACCAGCACGGCATGCATCATCCAAACCCAGAAATAGGCACTACCACCCTCGTAGATTAGTGAACCCATTTCCAGGTGTTAGATGTTATTCTTGTGGCATGCTAGGTCACATAGCTCGCACGTGCCCAATTCACTATAGGACACATCTAGTGTGGAGACCAAAATTGCAATCATCACAGCATAACATGCATACATTTCATTCATATAAGCATGATGTGGAACCCAAACTCACTTGGGTTCCCAAAGCTAATCCATGATTGACATTGTAGGGGTGCTCTCACAAAAGACCTAGTGAGAGCATGTGGTACCTGGACAGTGGCTGCTCAAGACACATGACTGGAGACATGAAGCAGCTCGTGACACTGGAGGCCAGGTCAGGAGGCAAGGTAACTTTGGGAGACAACACCACCAGAAAAGTGGTGGGCTCAGGTAACATTGGAAATACTAAAAATTTAATTATTGAGAATGTACTTTTAGTGGATGGTTTAAAGCACAATCTTTTAAGTATAAGTCAACTATGTGACAAGGGTTTTGATATAAAATTTTTGTCTAACAAATGCATGATTAGTTTAAATGATTCACTTGTGTTAGAAGGAAAACGTATAAACAATGTTTACATGTTAGACTTGAACTGCATTGAAACCTCAAATTCCTTGTGTCTGAAAACAATAGCAGATGACTCATGGCTATGGCATAGGAGACTATGCCATGCTAGTATGAAAACACTTAGGAACATCACTCAGAAAGACTTAGTTAGAGGCATACCAAAGTTAGACTTTACTAAGGACCATCTTTGTCATGCTTGCCAATTAGGAAAACAAGTTAAATCTTCATTTCATGCAATCAAGGATATCAGCACCACTAGGCCACTAGAAACTCTCCACATGGACCTGTTCGGACCTGTTAGTACAGCCAGCCTAGGAGGGAAGTTGTATGGGTTTGTAATAGTAGATGACTACTCTAGGTTTACTTGGGTGAAATTCCTAGCTCATAAGAGTGAGTCATTTGAAGAATTTAGAGTTTTCTCCACTTGGATTCAAAGGAAATTAGGATGTGTAATTTCAACAATTCATAGTGATCACGGTGGGGAATTTGAGAATGATAAGTTTGAATCGTTTTGTAAAGAGGTTGGAATGGAACATAATTTCTCTGCCCCTAGAACTCCTCAGCAAAATGGAATAGCAGAAAGAAAGAATAGAACGTTAGTTGAAGCTGCTAGGGCTATGTTAGCTGAATACACTCTCCCTAGATACTTTTGAGCAGAAGCAGTAAATACCGCATGCTATGTATTAAACAGGGTAAATGTTAGATCCAAACTTAATAAGACACCCTATGAGTTGCTTAAGGGTAGGACACCCAATCTTTCCCACTTACATGTTTTCGGATGCAAATGCTTCATCCTAATCAATGGCAAGTCACCCTTAGGAAAGTTCGATCCTAAATCTGATGAAGGGGTTTTCCTAGGCTACTCATCTGTAGGTAAAGCTTATAGAATATTCAATAAGAGAACCCTAGTAGTAGAAGAGTCCACTCATGTAGTATTTGATGAATCCAATAAGACATCTGAACCTAATCATGAAGAAGAAGAAGTTGAGGTTATACGGGGAGTAGAAACCATTACCATAGAGACTAGAGCGGAACCTCAGGAACATCTGCCTAAAGATTAGAAATTTTCTTCTAGTCATCCTAGAGAGCTGATCTTAGGAGACCCATCAGAAGGGGTAAAAACTAGGCATGGACTTAGGAAGGAGGTTAGCCATTCTGCATTTATATCTATGATTGAACCCACGAGTATAGATCAAGCCTTAGGAGATGAGTTTTGGATCCTAGCAATGCAAGAAGAGTTGAACCAATTCGTTAGGAATGATGTATGGGAATTAGTCAAAAGGCCTAAAGAGCAAAGTGTGGTTGGAACTAAGTGGGTCTTTAAAAATAAGATGAATGACTCAGGAATAGTAGTAAGAAATAAGGCTAGGCTAGTAGCGAAGGGTTATAACCAAATTGAAGGAATAGATTTTGAAGAAACCTTTGCTCCGGTAGCTAGACTAGAAGCCATCAGGGTACTGTTAGCTTTTGCTTGTTTTAGGGATTTTAAGCTGTATCAAATGGATGTAAAGAGTGCCTTCCTGAATGGAGTAATCAAGGAAGATGTGTATGTGGAGCAACCTCCGGGGTTTGAAAACTCACAATTTCCAAACCACGTGTTTAAACTGAAAAAGGCACTGTACGGGTTAAAACAAGCACCTAGAGCCTGGTATGAAAGACTTAGTACGTTCCTACTAGATAGAGGCTTTGTAAAGGGTAGTGTGGACACCACCTTATTTTTGAAGAAGGTAGGAATTGAAGTACTCATTGTTCAGATTTATGTAGATGACATATTGTTCGGATCGACGGAGAAAAACCTATGTAATGAATTTTCAAAAACAATGAGCGACGAGTTTGAAATGAGCATGATGGGTGAACTTAGTTACTTCCTTGGATTTAGTGTAAAACAAACGGAAGGTGGAACGTTTCTTAGCCAGTCTAAGTACGTCAACGATATTTTGAAAAAATATGAAATGGACAATGCTAAGGCCATGAATACACCCATGAGCTCTAATATTCAATTGGATAAAGATCCCAGTGGGAAGTCTCTAGATCAAAAGAGGTATAGGGGAATAATTGGATCGCTTCTCTATCTGACTGCCAGTAGACCAGACATAATGTTTAGTGTGTGCCTCTGTGCCCGTTTTCAAGCTGACCCGAAAGAATCTCACATGACTGCTGTCAAAAGAATTCTCAGATATCTTCTAGGCACCCCGAACTTAGGAATTTGGTATCCTAGACACAGCACCTCTTTTGAAATCTTAGGATACTCTGATTCAGACTTTGCAGGTTGTAAGGTAGATAGAAAAAGCACTTCTGGCACTTGTCAATTCATTGGACAATCATTAGTCTCATGGTCCAGTAGGAAGCAAAATTCAGTAGCCCTATCCACCGCCGAAGCGGAATATATAGCGGTAGGTAGCTGTGTTGCACAAGTGTTGTGGTTAAAACAACAGCTTGTAGATCTAGGACTACCTGTAGGAACGATTCCGATCATGTGTGACAACACTAGCGCAATTTGCATATCCAAAAATCCAATTCAACACTCACGAACCAAACATATAGACATTAGACATCATTTCATTAGAGATCATGTAGCCAAAGGCGATATTGAACTGCACCACGTTGCTACTGAAGATCAATTGGCGGACATTTTCACAAAACCATTAGGCTATGACACTTTTAGCACTCTACGAACCAAATTAGGTGTCATAGACATTCACGCCTAATGTAACAAAAAAAAAAAATATTTGTGGTTGATTTGTTTTTGTTGTTAAAACCAAAAAAAAAACACAAAAAAAAACCAAACAAAAAAATTGGATTCCTGATCCTCTTCCCATGTTGCTCACAAACCTTGATCTTCTCTGACAATCGTATTGTACGATACACTATCGTACTGTACGATCAGGTTCCAATCACTCAAATCTCAGCCGTCCTTTCCCATTCACGGTCCAGATCTTTCATGTCTTATACACATCGTACTGTACGATTCACCACTCATACTGTATGATAGTAATTATTGGTCATCGTACTGTACGAACATACCAATCGTACGGTACGAGCCACGTGGCAAACGGATGAGGACGAATTTAAATCGGCCGGTATGAAAATTATTGCCCATCGTACTGTACGAACACCTGTTCGTACTGTACGAACACTTTTGGTCAAAAGTCGTTCAGACGACTCGTTGGGACGAACGCCTTACACTCACGTTCGTACAGTACGATACTGATCGTACTATACGATTTGACTCACTTTTCTGAAAAGTCGTCCAGACGACATTATTGCGCATATCGTACTGTACGATTAGCGATCGTACTGTACGATATACCCCAAATTCTATAAAACGAGAGGGATTCTTAGCCATTTCTCCTCACCTTCAATCCCTCTGAATTTCCTCATTCATCCAATCCTCTTTTCCAAAATGTCTGGGTCCAGTAAGCGCGGTCGTATGATTGTCGGGAGCTCTTCCTCCTCTCGGCGCTTCGACGATCATTTTCTCTCCGCTGCGGATGAGAAAGCGTATATCAAAATCAGGGAGGCAAAGTTCACTCCCTCCCGCATGCTCAATCAGGCCGCCCTAAATTTTGAAGTGATGAATCTATTCGCCTCAACTAGCCTTCAATTCCTTCTGACTCTTGCTTTTCCATTCCACTCCGAACTATTGTTTGAGTTTTTTGCAAACATCCGAGTCAACCTTGAAAACACTACCTTCACATCCTATGTCTGTAAACAGAATGTCGTTATCACCGTCAACGACATTGCTGAGCACATCGGGCTGTCCACTGACGGCCCTCGTCCCCAATCCATGATCTTCCACGACTATGATTGGACGTCCGTAAATATGACCCTTAGAGGTGTCCCCTCAAATCAACACCTACCACTGGTCCAAACCTTAAATCAAAATGCCCGCGTTAGCCAGCATGTCCTACGCACATCTATTATACCTAAGGCTGGAGATCGCATCCATATTACTCCCCTACTGTCTGTCGTCACCTATCTCATTATGTCGGGCACAAAATTCAATGAAGCCCAAATGGTATTCGACTACATTCATACCTTGTCTGCCTTCCGCTATCCCGGTGCCCGTCGTAAATTGAACCTGGCCTTAGGGCATGTCATAGGCTACATTCTAGATGCAAAATACCAGCTTCATTATCCGCTCCCTCCTGATCACCTTCCTATCTTCTACTCGGATGCCTCCTTTCGTATCATGTTCCATCGGGGGGCCGCTCCCGCCGATCCCGAGTTTGATGACGAGGAGGCTGCTGCTCCTGCTGACGCACCTCCGCCACCACCAATCCAACCACCTGGCCTTGCACCTCCCGACTACCCTCACGACGACATTATTCGACGACTTGATCGTCTGGAGACTCGGTTGGATGCTCACATTACTCAGCAGCATCAAGAGCATGACACAGATATGAAATGGTTTAGGGAGCGCTTCCAATCGATCGATCACCAGTTCGCCTCCCTTCATCAGTACCACCAGCTGTTTCCCGACCCTCCACCACCACCTACGGATCAGGATCCAGATTTTTAGATTGTTGTAGTTATTTCTATTTTCTATTTGTTATCAGTGTACTTGTTTTTTCTTTTTTTTTTCCTTTTTGGTGTTGTCAAAAGGGGGAGACTTTTCTGTGTGTTCTGTATTATGTTTTTACTTACTATTAAATGTTTTTGGTTGCTTATGTTATCACTTCGTTTGTTTTTTCTTGTTGTTTTATTTTTGTTATAATAATAAAAAAAAAACAAGGAAAAAAAATATATATATATATATATTTGTGTAGAACATCTATCCGTCAGAAAATATTATTTGACACCATCAAAAAGGGGGAGATTGTTGAAATCCAGGATCCCGAGCACTTAATTTTGATGGTGACAACTAATACTTTCTGAGTACATATAGACTTCCGTTTGATTACAAATGTTTAATCTTTGTATATGAGGACTAACATTTCAGGTCAGATGCACACTGCTAAAGATTGCTGGAGACTGAAATTGGGTAGAATAGGATGTTGAAGAGTCTGTAATTTTTATTTCTTTAATTTTTCTTTTTGAGTCTGGCACAAAAGCATGCACGTGAAAGGAGCAACAATGCACACACATAGGGGGAGATTTTTTCTTTTAAAATGATTAATTTTTTTTATACATCGTACTGTACGATCATGGATCGTACTGTACGATTAATTAAAATACTCAGGCTAACGGCTAATTTTCTAATGTTTATGTTTACAAACTTATCGTACTGTACGATCCATATCGTACTGTATGATAATATGTAATTGTGAAACCCTAGCCGCCAGAATAAGTTTGGTAAGTTTTCAAATTTGATTTTCTGAACTGATCGTACTGTACGATACTATTCGTACTGTACGATTAATTAAAACTTGCCAAAATTATCTCCCTAATCAGGAAATAAATGTTGGTTTCTAATTAATATGTCGATCGTACTGTACGATCGTATATCGTACTATACGACTGACAGAGATGATTTCATTCGTCCCAGAGATCGTACCAGATGAAACCAAGGTTTTATGTTCTGTTCGTCCTGGACAATATTCGTATCGTACAGGATGATATCAAGAAATGAACTGATCGTACTGTACGACTGGTGGAGTGCTGGGCGATTGACAGAGATGATTTTCTTCGTCCCAGCGATCGTACCAGACGATCCCAAGAAATTTTGAACTGATCGTACTGGACGATATTCCTATCGTACAGGACGATATCATGAAAAACACTATTCATACTGTACGATTCAATGAGTGCTGGACGACTGACAGAGACGAGTTCTTTCATCCCGAGGTTCGTCCCACAGTTCGTCCCGTACGAACAGTACGAATCAATAGTATCATACTGTACGATATACATATCGTACTGTACGATATGGATAAAATTCGATACCTGTTCGTCTATACTCGTACTGGATGGAGCTGTAATTGAACTGATCGTACTGTACGATTATAAATCGTACTGTACGAACAGAAACGCAAAAGTTAAATCTTTTAGGGTTTTCTGAAGCCTGATATAAAAAACAACTTATTATTTTTCTAGAGGAGTTGTTGATCAATCCTTTGCTGTGAGAGGCTTAGAGGAAGAAGGGGATTCGTAGAGAGAAGTTTTTGGAGAGATCTAGGGTTTGAGAGAGGAAGGTGAAGGTGAGCTTGAGCGTGAGGGAGAAGTAGTGTGAGGGGATCACACGGTGGCTCCAAGCTAGCTGCATGCTTTGCTCCTCTTGTGGCTTTGGAAGCTTCAAGAACGTTCTCGAGGGAAGAGTCACTTCAAGATCAACATCGCCAAGGTACTCTGCCATCTCCAGGAGGGAGAAAAAGGAGAAGGTCCGCTGCCGTCACTAGGAGGGTGACATAGCATTTGGTATTCCGCCGCACCGAGGGAGGTGAAAGTGAGTATTGTAAAGGCTTCTCCGCCTTGCTGTGGGGGCAAAAGGAGAGTCAACTTTTATTAGTGCAAATCCCGGAGTAGAGGACTCCGGGGAGTGGACGTAGGTCAAGTCACCGAACCACTATAAAAATCTCTGGTGTGTTTTTTCCTGTTTACCGTACTTTACTTTTCATGCTTTAAATTTGTGCGTTTTAATTACTTGGTGAAAAATCGGTATTTAAATATTGTAGTGTAAAATCCAAAATTAAACTGTCAATTTCGTAGTTATGAACGTTGTATTTGCTTCCGCACGTTAGTCATTAAATTATGTTTTGAAAATACAAAAAAATTAGAACTCTTGTGTAGGGTTAAATTTTTAAAATACCAATTCACCCCCCCTCTTGGCGCATCTCGTACTTTCATGGAAAAGCTTGAGTGGAGAGAGAGGGTTTGATGAAGAATGAGAGCTCTAAGAGGCCTTTTACCCTATTCATTTGTCCTGGACTTGAATGGAGGTCCTAGATTGCTTGAGGGGGTTCCTGGATGCATGCCATCTGGCCTGGGGGTTGTTGGGAGCAGGGAATCAAAGGACAAAGGTACAAGCCATGTGTAAAGGGAGTTTGGTCCTTATGCAAACATATAGGAGTGATCTAAGCCATAGACTCCTGATCTAAGGGCTGGGATAGGTTCTAGGAATGTTCTAGAGTCAGGCCAAACAGCTGGAGGTGTTTGGATTAAAGGGAATTAGGATTAAGTGGTCATTTGACCAAGTTTGACCCCTTTAAACCCTTTATTGACTATATTTGACTAGTCAACAGTCAAAGACATGTTGAGGTGTCATGTGGGAGAAGGTTTGAGCTGATTGAAATGGATTCGAAGAGATTTAAAGGGTTAAATCAAATATAAGATCAAACTAGTGAATGGACAAGTTGATTTGACCAAATCCTAATGCATTGACTAGATTCAAATGTTCATGATTTGACTCATCACAAATTTAGATAGGTTTGGAATATCAGTTGAAGTAAATTTGAAGGCTTGGTTGGCTTAAGAATTGGGATTTGAATGGGAATAAAGGAATTTGAGGAGATTTGACCAAGTCTTAATGGGTTGACTTGGTCAAATCAAAGATGATTTGACTCATGATATGCTTAAATGTGTTTGAATCATAGATTGGAATAAGATTGAGGGTTTAAAAGGTTTATTTAAATGGGATTTGATGTTATAGCTTGATTTGACCTAAGGTAGGGGAGATTGATTAAATCTAATGTGTTGACTTGGTCAAACTCAAAGTGATTTGACTTTAAAAGGATTTAAAAATATTTGAATCATAATTTGAGGTGAGTTTGAAAGATTTGGATGCATATAAGGTTTGATTCAAAGTGGAGAAGCTTAAGGGCTTGAACTGGTCAACCTAGGTTGACTTGGTCAACCAGGTTGAACCAGAGCCAGGGTTTGGGCTGGATCAATCTCAAATGATTAATGGAGTCTGGTAGATGTGGTTTGAGGGTTTGAATAGGTTATTTGGGTCAAATCACCTATTTGAACCCTTAATGGGCTTAATAGGTCAATTGGGTTGATTTGGTCAACCAAGTTGACCCAAGGTTAGGGTTTGAACTAGAATGGTTTGAAATGATGAATGGGGTCTAGTGGAGGTGGTTTCAGGGTTTAAATGGGTCATCTAGATCAAATGACCTGTTTAGGCCCTTAATGGGCCTAATGGGTCAACTAGGTTGACTTGGTCAACCAGGTTGACCCAGGGTCAAGGATTGGGTCCAACTAGTTCAGAATAACATTCTGAGTCTACTGGTGGTGGTCTCAAGGTCTGGAAAGGTTGTTTGGTCAAAATGACCTATTTGGGCCCTTAATGGGCCTTTAGGTCAAACCTGGTTGACCTAGTCAACCCGGTAGGTCCAGGGTCTGGAAATAGGCTCAACAGACTTGAAATGATATTTGGAGACTAATGGTGGTGGTCCCAAGGTCTGGGGAGGTCATTTAGTTAGAATAACATGTTTTGACCCTAAAGGGGCCTTCTAGGTCAACTAGGTTGACTTGGTCAACCAGGTTGACCCAGGGGCTGGTTCTGGGTTCAATGGGTTTGGTTTGACATCTGAAATTTGCTGCAAGTGACTGCATTTGATTTGGAGGTCATTTGGTTCAAGTGACCAGTTACACCGCATAGGGGTATTTTGGTCATTTTGGACCCTGGTCAACTGGGGGTCAAATTGAGTCCAACAAAATGCAGTTTATTGCTCAATGAGTCATAATCAAGGGTCTGGAAGTGATTTGGAGCTTTGGAGAAAGCTCCAGGATCAAAATCCACTGGGTGGTAGGTCTAGTGGCATGGACTGTAAATATTTGAAGGTTTTACAGCCTTTGGATTTGAATTCAGTTTATGGGGTTAGAGATCTCAGAATGAGCTCAAATTTGGAGGATTACCTCTAGAGACATATCACATCAGTGTGGATCTGACAGATCCTGAATCAGAGGTCATTTGATAGGGTTTTGAAATATTCAAAGATTTGCGGGAAAAGGCTTTTAGGACCTAGACCTTTGGCCTTGGATTTGAATCTGGAAATTTGGTTTTGAATTGGATTTTGAGCTTGAATAATAGGATTTGAATTAAGTTTAGATTGAATTGAAACTTGGATTGATCTAGAAGAATCCTAGGGTTTAGAATAGGTCCTAGGGTTCAAATCAGCTTAAGGGAATCCTAGGGTCTAGAATAGATCCTAGGGACTGGAGTCTGGGAAGATCCTAGAATCTAGAAGAATCCTAAGATCTAGGAATCCTAGGATTCAAGATCTAGAAGGATCTTAGGATCTAGAGTAGATCCTAAAGTTTGATTTCTAGGGAGATCTTAAGGTCTGGAAGTCCTAGGGCCTGGGATCTAGAATAGTCTTAGTATCTAGAAGAATCCTAAGCTCTAAATAGATCTAGGAGAATCCTAGGGTCTGGGAAAATCTTAAGCTGTAGATCTAGGAGAATCCCAAGATCTAGAATAATCTGGAGGGTAAATTGATCCAGAACCTGAATTGATCCTAGGGTTTAGAATGATCCTAAGATCTAGAAGGGTCTAGAGGGATCCTATGGCCTAGAATAGATCCTAGAGTCTAAGAAGATCATATGATCTAGAGTCTGGCAAAATCCTAGGATCTAGATTAGATTCTAGGGTATGGATTAATTTGAAGAAATCCTAGAGTCTAGAGCAGATCCTAGGGATTAAAATCTAGGGAGATCCTAGAGTCTAGATTGGTCTTTACTTGTATTGATCTGGGGTCAGGATTGATTTGAATTTGGATTGATCTTAAAGTTTGGATTGATCTAAGATCAGATTGATCCTAGGGTTAAGATTGATCCTAAGGATTGGAAAGATCCTAAGGTCTAGATTGGTCCTACTGAGCTCATACAAAAATGAGGTCAACAGAAACAAAAACATAATTACACTCAACAGATTTAAAATTCTCACACAGATTACTATAATGAGAATCTAATAC
Source organism: Dendrobium chrysotoxum (assembly GCA_019925795.1). Classification (NCBI taxonomy): domain Eukaryota; kingdom Viridiplantae; phylum Streptophyta; class Magnoliopsida; order Asparagales; family Orchidaceae; genus Dendrobium; species Dendrobium chrysotoxum. Next base: position 11,209,899 of record CM034310.1, read on the forward strand.
AGGAAAAACCTTTTTAGAAAACAACTTAGAAGGCTCTTTATATGGAACTAATTCCCATTGCTTTCGTTCAATAAATTCCTTGTCAGATTGATTCAAAAGATTAGAATCAACACTTTTTTCTGATCATAAGCTATCCAGAGCAGCATTATTATCATGACCTAAATCATGATTAAAAGAAGTATTCAAATTTCTACCTTTCGCAATATTTTCTTGATCCACCTTCTTAGTAACCTTCACTTTCAACTCAGGGTTAAGAATAAAACAATTGCTTATATCATGCCCGTTCAATTTGCAATGATTACAAAAAACTGGAAAATTTTCTATATCTATCTTTTGAATGTAACCATTCTTAGCCAATCCGATCCAAATTTCCTAAGGAAAATCTTTAGTGATGTCCATTTCTACCAAAATTCTCCCAAACGATGGCCTCGATTTGTTAGCCGTCGCCTGATCAACCTGTAAAGGTCTACCAAAGATAGACCCAATAGCTTGCAGAACCACAGAATTATAAAAATGCTTTCTAAGATTAGGCAGAGAGATCCAAACTGGACGGATAGGAGATTCAGAGTTAATATCGAAATCTGGCGACCACTTTAATAACCTCATATGACAGTTTCAAACATAATAAGATCTTCTTAAAAAAATTCTAGTGTAATCAGCATCGTTCGTTAAATTGATAAAAACATGTCGCGGAACCATTAAGCTAACCGTAAAAGCCCCCGAAAGTTTCAAACTATGAAAGAAACCACGAATTTCTTCCATAAAAGGCCTTTTAAATAAAAATTTCCCGACACGAGCAAATTTGAAAGGTTCGGCTAATTTGGAAATATCTTCATCAGATACCATAATAGCAGGTAAACCATTTAAAGAAGAAGTAGAAATGTTTAATTTCGAACTAACATCGCTATCAGAACCAGAGAAAGCTTCTTTAAAAGATTTAGGATGAAAGGTCCTATTTTGACCGTTAGGTTTAGAAGACATACTCACAGGGTTTTTTGGTTCTATACCCGAAATCAGATCCGACTCCTTATTTTGCATCATATTCATCTCAAAACCCCTATCCTTACCAGAGCTATCACAGATCCTAGAGGGATCTTGATTGCAATCGAATTCCATTAAACCCTAGATGGGTTTAAGCCAGCGATCCGCTAAAGAACCCGCCCAAAGGAAGAAAAAGAAGCAACAAAGAGGAAAGAAGCAATCAAGCACTACAGAAATACCAAGATCACACAAGAAGATCCACAAATGAACGATCAGAAGCCAAATAGCCTTGGAATCGCCATGAGAGTTTCGAGAACAGAAGGAGAGCGAGGGGGTTTGGTTTAGGTTTAGTTGGGTTTAGGTTAAGTTTACTTAGTTTTAGTTTAGTTAGGGTTTAGGTTTAGGTTTAGGTTTAGTTATTAGTTTAGTTAGGGTTTAGGTTTAGTTAGTTTTAGGGTTTAGGTTTAGGTTTAGTTAGTTTAGTTTAGGGGGTTTAGGTTTAGTTAGGGGGGGTTTAGGTTTAGTTTAGTTTAGTTTTAGGATTTAGGGTTTAGGATTTAGGGTTTAGGTTTTAGGGTTTAGGGTTTAGGGTTTGGGTTTATGGTTTATGGTTTAGGGTGTAGGGTTTAGGGGTTTTAGGATTTAGGGTTTAGGATTTAGGGTTTAGGGCTTAGGGTTTAGGGAGTTTAGGGTTTAGGGAGTTTAGGGTTTAGAATTTTTTAGAGTTTTGGGTTAAGGGTATAGGATTTAGAGTTTAGGGTTTAGGGTTTTTAGGGATTTAGGGTTTTAGGTTTAGGGTTTAGGGTTTACGGTTTACGGTTTAGGTTTGTTTAAGGTTTAGGGTTTAGGGTTTTTTAGGGTTTAGGGTTTAGGATTTTGGTTTGTTTAGGGTTTAGGTTTAAGGGTTTAGGGTTTAGGGTTTTGGGCTTAGGGTTTAGGATTTTTTTGGGTGTAGGGTGTTGACCTTGATTTGCTCAATAGCCCTACATCCTTGGACCTATTTGACTGGGTTGACTAAGTCAATCATTGACTTGGTCAACCCAAGCCTTAAATAGGTCATTTTGACCCGTTAAGACCCATTAAGCCCTTTAAATCATTCCTAATCTGATGTAATTCAAACCCACAGCCTAGGTAGCCCTCTTTCCCTCCTAATTGAATGGGGATTCGATCCTAGCTGTTGATATTAGGTTTAGAGCTTTAAATAGATGAAATTAGGATGTTTGGAATGATCTTTTTTTTGTTTTCTCTCTCGCTAGATCTCAAGAGCCCCAGACACTTTGTGAGAGAGCTTTCTAGACTCCTTCCCATGTTTCCCAACCTATCCCTACCGTCAAGCACCCATCGGCGGCGAGATCTCCGGCGAACCAAGGCTAGGAACGCCCCAAGCAATTTTACCGTCGATCCAAGGCATATTTGGCCACGATTTCTTCTACAACTAGGAGCGTGGACAGTCTACAAGTGCAACAAGCCCAAGAATACGAAATTCCACCGAGTATTTTGGGTAAAATCTTCAACCCTAGGTTAGAACAATTAGGATAAAATAGCTTTTCAAAAAGTGCTTTTTAGATCAAACAAACACTTCCACATGAATGCTCTTCATGTTTAGAGCATGTGTCTAAAATTTCATGATGTTTCGTTGTGTGGATTGAGAGAACGAAGCGATTATTCCTTTAGGGCTTCGGTTCGCATGCATGCATGTGTTCCATGCATTCTGGACCATTGATTACTCGATCAACAGTCCAGATCTGGCCATTCTGCATGATGATCCACCTACGTGTAGGCTCTTGCTGGATCGAATGGTCGTCCGGCTCGATCAGGATCGTTCGCTCAAACAGCGGACGATCGGACGGCTCCAGATCCACGCCTACGTGGTTAAGTGAGCTGGCTTGAATTTCAGCGCCGCGGCAATCATTGCCAAAGATTGCACGGCGGCGCAATCATTGGCAATGATTGCTCGCAGACTACGGAGCCAATCCGAAGCCGCCAAGTGTCATCCCGAGGGCTTTTCTTTTTTTTTTATTATTATTTTAAATAGTTTTAACTTATTTTGACTTTAGAAAATCATAAAAAATTCAATTTTAACCCAAAAAATACGCATAATATATCAAATCGCTCGTATTTTAATCCTCTTTATTTTAAAATTAATTTTAATTAAAAATATTAAGTATATTTTAAAACAGTATTAAAATAGTAATATTAATTATTTAATTATTATTATTAATATTATTATTATTATTATTATATTAATATCTATATTATTATAATATTATTATTTATTAATAATAATAATATTATTATTATATTAATATTTATATTATTATTATATTAATATTTATATTATTATATTATTAATATTTATTATTATTAATATTATTGTTATTATATTATTATAATATTAATATTTATTATTTTTAATATGATTATAATATCAATATTATTATTAATAATAATATTATTATTTTAATAATATTATTATTATGTTAATATTTATATTATTATAATATTATTATTTATTATTATTAATATTATCATAATATCAATATTATTAATAATGATATTATTATTTTAATAATATTATTATTATGTTAATGTTTATATTATTATAATATTAATTTTTATTATTATTAATATTATTATAATATCAATATTATTACTAATAATATTATTATTATTTTAATAATATTTTTATTATGTTAAATATTCATGTTATTATAATATTAATAGTTTATTATAAACATTATTTTAATGTTATTATATTAATAATAATATTAATACTTTAAAATCATTCTAACTATTATTATATTACTATTACTATTTTAAAACTATTTTAATTATTACTATTATTTATTACTTATTTTAAAATCCAGAGATTTTAATATTTTTTTTAATTTATTAATTTATTTAAATATTAACTTTTTTTAATTATCTAAAAATTACTTTTAAGCCTATTAAACTTTGAAAATTAATAACTTTCTCATTTTAAATCGGATTTCAACGCACATTTCCTTAAATTTTTTAGAAAATTATAAATTTTAATTTAAAAATGTTTTCTATATATGTTTCTATCCTTTCTGGATGTTTTCTATATTACTTTATTATTTAATTATTTAAGTATTATTTAATCAATATAATTGATTATTTTAAAATAAAAATTATTTTTTAAAACCCCTTGGTAGATCTCCCATACTTATAAAGTGAATTACTTTCAATTATCTTATTCTCAAATTTATATTATTATATATTTACAATATCTATGTATTTTAAAATTATTTTGAAATTAAGTATTATTTAAATCCTCTAATTTTGGGAGGTCTACCTCTTTAAAATTTTAAACATAGGATCTATATATGAACAGCATTCATGTGGGAGAAGGATTAGTGGGTAATTATGTCCCAATCATTCACTAATCACTTCATTAGGTTTACTTTACTTAGTGTTTCGTAGTCTTTGCATGTGTAGGATGCACAAGCACCAAGCCTAGGCTCTCCTAGATTTAAGGACATGTTTGGTGTGTTCATGTTTTCTACATTTACCTTATGTTGTGCCCAGGGTTAGTTAAGACATGGATTTAAACCCTTTTAACGTAGCGACACCTTAAGGACAACAATTGAGGACCCGTCTAGCGAACTTAGAAAAATTTTAGGAGTTAGGTTAGAACCACGAATGACTTAAAATTTTAAACACTTAAACTTAGTGACATCCTAAACCCCTCAGAATTTTCTAGGAGTTTTTAGGACTCATTAAACCTCTTAATTGATCAGCCCTAATTTACCCTTTAATTAGGACCTGATAACTTCAGAAAAGTCTAATAAATTCATTTTAAATTAGAAAAATACCGATAATATATCAAACTCTTTAAAATTCAGTCCCTAATCCATGAAAATTAAAAGCCCCTTGATTAGGTCTCAATCTGAACTTTAATTTAATTTTGATTAAAAATCACCTTATAATTAAATTAAATAATTAAAAATAATTAAAAATTCCAAATTTTTTTCAAACACTTGGGAACACTTCTTTGGGTCATTCCTGACCTTTGGGGATGATTCCAAGTAGTTTGGAACTGATTTGGATCCAAATCCCCATAACAGCCCTTAATTAAATAATTTTGATAATTCACTAAATAGCCCAAACTTTGAAAATTCATAACTAATTACAAAAAAATCCAAATTAGGCAAACTCAAAGTCATTCAACTCACATTAGGATCTAGTATTTATTAAAAATATTAGGATTCCAGAAATTAATTTAAATTAAAAAGTCAATAATCCGGTTAAACTTAGTTCAAAACAAGACCAAAACTTCAAAAATTCATAACTTTGGATAGAAGAGTCCTAATTTGGAATGATTATAGTCTAACTGATTGGGTTAAGGTCTATTATTTTATAAAAATATTAACTATCCACAAAGTCTCTTTAATCAAAAAGTCAATTTTAGACCCATTAGCCTAGTGTATAGGTGGACCCCGAATCTCCAAAAATTCACTAATGAAACTAAAACTCCAAACATCATTACCCTATGTATTAAAAATGATCCACATTAAATTAATTAAAATAGATCCTAATTCACTAATATTTGAACTTTAAATAAAATCCCTTTTCAGACCTACAACCAACCTGAACAGTAGGCAACTTCAACTAACTACCCAGCATAGTATCTATCTCAGCTACATAGCTTTTCACACATACTTAGATGGTTTGTTAGGGCACCACTTCTAGTCATAGGCTAGGCCGGTGTTTATATTTTCTGTTGTGTGCTAAGCTTTGTGAGATTTCACTGCATGTTGTGATTGAGATGATGTTTGTGTGTTTGCTTACTTTTACTGTACTCTGGGAATTGATGTGATTGCATGATAGACTACCCATAGGTTAGGATCGATTTTAATACTAATGATGTTTTCTGCAGGTGGCCATGCTCATGCAGCGCTAAATACAAGGGGACAATAATCATGATTTGAATATTAATGCTATTTTAAGCAGGTACTTCAGAAATTGTTCAGCCCCCTTAAATAAATGAGGGCTAAAATAATAAATCATTATAAATTGCTACAGGTGCTCCAGAGATTGCTTAGCCCACAAAATTATTAAGAGCATGGTCAGGCATGGCTGTGATGAGTATCTTTATTTTATATAACTACTTATGATATATAAATTGCTTCGAAGATTTTTATTAGGATAACCTTGAAGGAGAATCTAGATTTACTGCTTTCCGTTAATGTAAACTATTTGTAATCTGGTATTAAGTTGTGAAAGTGAATTTTGAGTGGGGATACAAGAATCCAAAGATTAGATTTCAAAGAGGAAAGGACACCCAATATGAGGATAGTCCTTTTCTATTTGGAGATCCAAATTTAGATCATTCTACAACCCAAGGAGTCTAAGGAAGCTGAGATCGAAGGAGTCCAAGGAAGCTGAGACCCAAGGAGTCCAATGAAGCTGAGATCTAAGGAGTCCAAAGAAGAGAAAGATCAAGAAGATGAAGATCCAGAGTATCCCACTCAAAATGACTTGCATCTATCTTAGGATTAGAAATCTGAGTTGTTAGCAGTGGTGCCCGGCCACTTTATTTTCTGCAGACCCTAGTTTGTAATTAAGGGCAGTTGGCCTATGGACATTTATTAATTAGTTTGGATAATTTTGATGTGTTTTATTGATGATTGTGTGTCTCTAGGGTTGCTTGATTTTCTTAGTTTATTGGCGATCTGCATGCCGCTTTTATTTTAGCCTGGATTTTATTAGGCTCTATAAGGATTGAAATATTTTCTACTCATAACTAACATTCAAAATTTTAAGGTTTAAATAATTTAGCAACCTAACGATCTAGGGAACTGCCGGAATCATCCGGGGTCGTATTCATATAATTGCATTTCTCTCTCTCCTTCTATAAGATACTTCTCCACCTTCGGGTAGAGTCCGGATAATCTAACCTATGAGGATGAGGTGCTGGACCTGGGGAAGCCCAATCTACTTTTAAAAATTAATTTTATAAGCCTTTTTAAAATTTTATGCATACCTTATTTGGAAGCTTCAACTAGCATGCATTGCATTAGAAATCAATTAAAAATAAAGTTTAATTGCATTAGCTCTAGGAGCATTCACCCTACATAAGTATGGGGATAATTAGGAGAGTCTCTAGATGTCGACCCTACTTCCAATGAATAATACCTACCCACCTATCTTTCATAAAAATGACTGGACATCATAGTTTTAAAGCGATTAGGTGGTTAGCTGGCTCCCCAATCCAGGCCGGGGTAAGTCCAGATTTTGCATTGTATTAGCTAGGACATGGGTGTTAGTGCTGAATAGAATACTAGACCCACCCTAGATCTAAGATTCAAGGCTACTATTGTTTCATAGTATGCCTCATTAGTAGGTAAGTCTTTTATCGTCCAGAGACTATAAACCCTACCTATCTGCGTCACATGGATGACGCCACCTCCATCCTTCCCTCCTGTATGCTTCGAGTGCGTGATCTATTTATTTTCTCCAGTTGCTTCTCACTACCTTAGTCCCTTCGGATGCTAATCTGAGTCGTGCATGTTGACTAAGCCTAATTGACCTTTCTTTCCTTTTGAGTAGGATTTCTAGTCTTCGCCCTATGTGCCAATCCCATTTGAGAGTATAATATATAATCCTTAATCGAGAGTTTTCTCAGGCCCCGGGTTGAGATGAATTAACCACGGGTGCTTGCACCCATGGGAAACTGAATCCCACTTTTAAATAAACCCCATTCGAGCTAATATATCAGGTGTGGGAAACCTGTTGTGATGATTAAATCGTATATATTATTATCCATCGGGTTGTGCTAGTGATAGCCACTATCCTCAATGGTTAATCATATGTGTGATCGAATCTGCCCTCCCATTGGCCAAATACTATCTCCCCTCATGGGGCGGTGGTGTTTTGTGTTCCTTTTGGAGGTCCACAGGTTTCTGGCGACCACGGTGGGATAGATTTCTCTCTCCATCTTTTAATTCTATATTATTCTTTCTTGTGTGTACTCCGAGATTGGTACTCCTTTGATTAGGTTCGTCACACTCTGTTAGGGTCATCCCTTAGTGAGGATCGTTCCTTTTCTTAGTTAGGCTTTCCCCCCTAGCTAGGTTTCTTTCTTTCCATTCTTCTTAGTTAGGGTTTTCCCCCTAGCTAAGTTCCTTTTCTTCCGGCCTACTGAGCCATTCCATCCCTTATCCATTCCTACTCCTGTCATATCATTATTTTCTTCTAATCCTTTCAAATCTCTTTTATTCTTCTTGATAGACAGTGCCATGGCTTCTTCCATGCCTTCTGTTAATTTCAGCTTTGGTTCTGTTGCGCAGGTGATACTTCCTGAGTCCCTGCTAGCTAGTCCTCCTGCTCGAGGAATCACTTTTGCTTCCTTCACTGACTCTGCCTTCGTCAATCTTGGTGGGCCGACCCCTGCTGAGGCTACTGCCTACTCTCCTCCCCAGAGGAGAGCTCGTGCAGCCAAGCAACCTTTCGGACGTCCAGCTGCTCGGTGGATAGCCCAGGCACCTGCTCATCCTACTACTGTTTGTGTGCATCCGGCACACCCTATGGTTAAGAAGCCAGTGCCTAGACCACTTCCTATTTAGCCCACTCGTCCAGCAGTTAGGCGACCAGTGGCAACCGCACCTGTTGTTCAGACTGCCCCGACCCCTCAGCGCTAGCAGGCAGTAGTTACCCCCGTTGTTGTTCCGGTAGAGGCGGCTCGTGTTTGAGTTCCCCCTCATTCTTCCTCCAGGAAGAGGGGTGCCTAGACCAAGGCTCCTTCGCCTTCCTCTCATCGGGTTTCAGCTTTCGCTCGATTTTCTCACCCAGAGACCCTCGAGCAGGCCCCGACACTTTCTGTAGTACCTGTTCCCCCTGTCACTCAAGCAGTGGGTTCAGATGTTGCTTCATCTTCTACCTCCGGCCTTGGGAGAAGGGCCTAAAGGAATAGAAACTGTAGACTTCAGTTGGCTGCATCTGAGGCAGACAGACAGCGAATGGCAGATTTGTTGGCTCACCAGGAGCTAGTTCAGAGGAGAGTGGTCCCTAGACAGCGAGTACCACGACCAGTTGCAGTTTCCCCTACCCCGGACGTTACAGTTGCCCCTTAGATAGCAGCAGTTCAGGGAGGATGCTTCTCTCCACTGATACATAGTGGTGATGAGGAGGATGTCGCTCGTATTACGGCAACCCCTCCTGTCACTACTAGTTTACCACGGCCTAGGGTCCCCAGGGATGATGCTGCTCGAACCCTCTCTTAGAGGATTTGGAGCATTATCCGCTTAGCGCGAGGTTGAGGCCTTATCAGTCGGGAGAGGTTACTCCACCAAATTTCTCAGGTGTCCGTTCAGTTGCAGAGGCAGACATCTAGGCAGAGGTACATGTGGCAGAGAGGATCGCCACCCAGGGAGCCTGTTAGTTCAATTCTATTGGCGAGACCACAGACAGTTACTCTATTTGTTAGACGATGCCCAAGTCGTCATTGACAGAGGTAGTAGTTGGAGCCTCCTAGACCCCAGCTTGCTTTAGTTGTAATAGCCCCGCAGCAGCCAGTTGCTCCTATTAGGTCCCATCATAGTAGATGGCGGTGGAGACGACGACAGGTAGAGTCCCCTATCGAGGTAGTACAGCAAGTTCAGGCAGTTGAGCAATTAGAGGCTGTTGTTCCTTCAGGATCAAAGGCATTTCTAATGGTCTGTGATGCAGCGACGGATGATAATGTTGTAATTTCTCCTAGTAGTTTACCAGTTCAGCCAGAGCCAGCCCTTAGCTCATACGGGACGTGCTCCCCTTTGGGTCCATATGTGGAGGATTTCCATCAGACCCTCTCTGAGGACGATGCACTTGAGGATGACCAACTCGAGGAGGAGTCAGATGGAGATATACTGGTGCACAGAGTATGCTTGGTTACTAGACGTGGCCACTCAGACGAGCAGATAGAGGCTGATGATGATGATGAGCAGGGAGAAGCTGATATAGGAGGATCTCCCCAATCAGTTGAGACGGATGCCACAGTGCTACAATTACAGACTCAGATGGAAGAGATGGCTAGGGTCATAGCAATGATGACAGTTCAATTGATAGCTTTGGGGGGGGGGGGCGTACTTACCCAGTAGAGTATGAGCACACACCTTACCCCCCTAATTTTATTCCTCCTTGGTTCAGAGTCTTTGATGGGTTTGGAAACCCAAGGCAGCACGTGGCCCAGTACCGAGCTATCTGCTACAACATAGGAGGGAACGATGGACTGATGTTAAGACTTTTTGTCAGCAGTCTTGTTGGGGTGGCATTTGCCTGGTACGCCGACCTCCCCAATGATTCAGTACACACCTTTGCAGAGTTGGAGCAGTTGTTTGTGCAAAGGTTTGTCAGTGCAGAGCATCGGGTTACAGTTGGAGAGCAAGTTGTGACTAGACAGCAGCCCCGATAGCCTCTCCCAGATTATATAGTCAGATGGAGGAACCTCAGCCTACAGTATGAGCCCTAGTTATAAGAGCAGCATGCATTAGAGATTCTGTTGAAGAATATAGATGGTTTGATAGCACCTTATCTTAAGGGTTTCAACATCAGAACCGTTCAAAAGTTATTGATGAAGGTGATCAGTTTGCAGGACAGCATACCCAATACAGTCCCTCCTAACGTTGACAGTCAACCTTCACATAGACCTCAGCGGTAGGAGTCTTCAGGGGCACCTCCACCTAGGAGAGGGGAGTTACACAGTACCTATGGACCATCAGATAAGGGCAAGAAGCCCTTAGTCAGTTCAGCACCACCTCAGCAGTTTCACATACCGGGCTAGTTAGCAGTGCAGCCTAGAACTTCCCATAGGACCCCAAAGAGTCAGTAGTACCTACAGGAGAAGCTCAGTAAGGAATATCCCTTTAAAAGGAAAAGTGTAAAGAAGATTTTTAAATTCCTTATTAAGAAGAATATCTTAATATTTCTAAATAATAGCAGAGAAGAGGAGGAGGGACAGACAGATCACCCACTCTATTATCCATTTCACAGACATATCAGGCATGTTATAGAAGACTGCTATGTGTTCAAGGATAGAGTTAAGAACTCATGGCTAGTGGACAGATCCACCTACAGGACAGTGACTTGGTTCAACCCAAGGGAAAGACATCTTAGATTGTTCAGATGATCTCGAGCTCAAGTAGTTGCAGTGACAGTCAGAGTGATAGCCAGACTAGTCATAGCAGATCACCCGAGATTCTGAGGGAAAGTGGCAACTAGCACTCTCTCGAAAGATGAAGCAGATGATTAGACAGATAGATCAGAGTTCATAGGCTGTTGAGAGGAGGCCTACCCAGGCCAATTCGATAGTTTCCATCCCAGTTTCTTTGCCAGCACCTTTTTCTTCTTCTGTTTCTGTTGTAGTGCCTACTGAGCACATTCCTTTTCCTATTTTATGTAATACAAAAATGTATAAAAAGGAAAAAATTGTTGTAACTTCCAAGGGGAAGACGGGGCGCCTTCCAGTACTTACGCTGAATAATTTCGTTCTCCCTTCGATTGATGATGAAATAATAGAAGAAGGTGATTCTGGCTACTTTTGGTATTATATTCCTGCTTTTACTTCTTCTAGCACTCACTCCTTTAATGTTTTATATTTTTTTTATAATAATGCCGAATGTGATGAGGAGTCTGAGTGTGTTGAAGAACTGGTCTTTATGATTTCGGAGGGTGGTTGTTACATAGATTCAGAAGATGAATCTGAGAATCCACTCCAGTCACTTTTCTTGGAGCCAACACAAGCTATTATCACTGAACCAAGTGAATCTCCTATTAAAGAAGACTAGATACATGAAGTTTACTTACGTTCAGGGAAGGTTCTTCCACCCAGAATGGCTAAGAAAACAAAAGAAAAAGATAAAAATATTGTTACCCAGCAGGACGATCCTATCCCTTCCTCCCAAGGGCAGTCTAAGGAGAAAGGGAAAGGCCCTCAGCTGGAGGTTGATTATAATGTGTTGGCCTGTTTAAGAAAAATTCCTTGCCTTCTTAGTGTCTATGATGCTTTGATGATGTCTCCTAACATGAGAGAGACCCTGGTAAAAGCACTACTCGAACCAGAGTCTTATCAAGCCTTCTTTTCTTTCGAATCTGTTGGATATGCATGCTGTTTGAGAGAGATACCATGCATTACCTTTTCAGATCGCGATCTCCTCTTGGGTACCTCTGATCACAATCATCCCTTGTACGTCACCGCTGAAGTCAATGGTTATGAGTTGAACAGGGTCCTCATTGACTAAGGAGCTTCAGTAAACATCCTAAGCTATGAAACTTTAAAGAGCCTATCCCTTGGTCATCTGAAGTAAACCTCTGATAAGATTATATTGAAAGGCTTTAATGACTAAGGATAGCGGGCCCTAGGGTCTATCACCCTGCCTCTGAAGTTTGGAAATTTTTTTACTGAGGCAAAGTTTCATGTGATCGAGGCTGATACTTTGTACAGGGCTCTCTTAGGAAGGCCTTGGCTCCATGAGTATGGAATGGTGCCCTCTACCCTACACCAATACATGAAGTATATGAGGAATAAAGTTGAGTACTCCATTCCCGGGGATACCCAACCCTTTTCCGTACACGAGGTCTTTATTTACGATGATACTGAGCATTATATATCTCGTAAGAAGAGCTAACCTCCTCCTGCCCAGTCACCAGTAATACCTGCCAGTACTATACAGGGTCTTATACATCTACCTGTGTGAGGTCCATCACAGGTTAGTATTGAGGCAGATACTTCCACTGCAGATCCTGTTAGATATCCTTTCTAGTTTATAGTTGGGCATGATATTCCCCCTAGTAGAGGTAGGGGAGAGCGAGGTAGAGGTAGAGGCAGAGGGTCGACTCACTCGCCGCAAAACTACGACACTCAAATCCCTCCTGCCTCATATCTTTACGCTTCTCCTTTGACTGTCGAGTCCAACTCCTCTGACGATGTGATGATTATTGTCCCTCATCGCCCAGTCCCCTCGCCAGCCCTGAATTTCACTGATTATAGTTTACTACCTACCTTTTGTAGGTACTTGATACCCGAGGGCGGTTTAGTTATTGACTGTAGTTCAGACGAGGAGGTAGACCCCCGATGTCAGACTACTAGTCAATAACCCCTTTCCCGCCAGATACACCGAATAAGAGTTAAGGAGTCTCACCAGAAGTCTTTGGTTACCCCCTCCACTAGTGATGGTGGTGCACTACAGATTAGAGGTCACCCTCCACCTCCTCTATACGAAACCATTGTGCCACCGCGAGCTAGTGAGTGTGCCTCGCTATCCCATAGTGTAGGTACCACACTGGGTCCTGAGAGTCAGGGTTCTGCGGAGACTGCTATGGATAACAATGTCACAACTGCCTCTCATTATTTTTCCCCTTTCATGGAAAACTGTGTAGAGCGTGGAGAAGTTATCTCGACTTGGTCAGACGAATAAGCTTTACGACAGGCTCGTGTTTGGCGAACCGATATGCCTCAAACCAAACAGGGTTTAGGTTATGTTGAGCAGAGCTCACCTAGCCACGCTAACATTCGAGCTGTCTCCCACTCATATCTAGTTGTTTCTTTTACTAATAAAGAAGACCCGGATGGTGACGAGGATAAAGTACTTGATTCTCCTCGAGAGTTTGAAGATGGCATCACTTCCGCCATGGATGAATTATGTGAGGTAAACTTAGGCACTAAATCAGATCCTAGACCTATTTTTTATAGTACTTACTATCTGACTCAAAAGCTCAAGAATACATCAAGCTACTCTCAGAGTTTAGAGACTGGTTTGCCTGGAACTACATCGAGATGCCTGGTCTAAACCCAAATGTAGCAATCCACAAACTAGCCATTAAGTCTGATGCAGTCCCTGTTAAGCAAGCACCTCGTAGCATGAGGTTGGAGATAGAACAACAGGTGATCACTGAAACTAAGAAACTTATAGAGGCCGATTTCATTCATGAAGAGAAGAACCCTACTTGGCTTGCCAATATTTTTCCAGTCTAGAAAAAGAATGGGCAAATTCGTGTCTGTATCGATCTTCATGATTTAAACAAGGCATGTCCTAAGGATGATTTTCCTCATCTTATCCCCAAGCTTATGGTGGATATAGCATCATCCCATAGTATTTTCTCCTTCATATATGGTTTATATGGTTATAACTAGATAAAGATGGACCCCGATGAGGAGAAGTTTATTGTATTCTATACACCTATAGGTGTATTTTGCTACAAGGTGATGTCCTTCGGTCTCAAGAATGCCGGGGCCTCCTATCAACGTGCTATGACTGTTATCTTCGATGAGATGATACACGAGCAAGTTAAGTGCTATGTGGATGATATGGTGGTCAAAAGCAAAGTCCATAGAGATCACCTTTGAGATCTACGAATAATTTTTGAATGCCTGTGCAAGTATGATTTAAAAATGAATCCTTTAAAATGCGCAATTGGAGTTACTGCAGGAAAGTTCCTAGGATTTATAGTTCGCTACCGTGGCATTAAGATTGACCCTTCCATGATCAAAGCCATAGTAGACTTAAAACCTCCTAAAAGCCTTACCCAACTAAGGTCTTTTCAAGAAAAGCTAGCCTTCCTGCAGAGATTTATCTCCAATTTATCTGGTAGGTGTCACCCCTTTGCTGCCATAGCAAAGAAAGATGCCCGCTTTCACTGGGACGATCGTTGTCAGGATGCCTTTGAGAGTATAAAGCGCTACTTGATAAAACCCCCTGTTTTAGCTGCACCCATCCTAGGGAGGCCGTTAATTCGCTACACTACGGCCCTAAATAAGTCCTTAGGCGCACTATTGGCTCAAGAGAATGAGGAAGGCAAGGAAACTGCCTTGTACTACCTCAGTAGACGGTTGAAACCCGCAGAGCTGAAGTACCCAACGATGGAAAAGCAATGTTTAGCTTTGATCTTCATGGTACAGAAGCTTAGGCATTATATGCTTTCACATAAATTCATCCTGATCTCTCGAGTCAACCCCTTGCAGTATCTGATGACCCGTCCGACCCTCTCAGGTTGTCTAGCACGATGGTTTATGATCCTACTGCAGTTTGACATCACTTTTGTCCCTCAGCGGGCCGTCAAAGGAAAGGCAAAAGTTGATTTTCTTGCTGCTCACCCGATCCCTGTAGACTCCCAACTCAATGATCAGCTACTTGACGAGCTAATCATGAGTGTGGATGAATAGGAGTCCCCTACTTAGGAGTTCTATTTTGACGGTGCGTCATCCGTTAAGGCCTTGAGCCCGAATGAAACTCCTATAGTTAGGGTAGGTCTGGGCCTCATTTTTATATCACCTGAAGGTCACACCCTTCGTTACTCCTATAGTCTTTCAGAACCTCATACCAACAATGAAACTGAGTACGAAGCTTTGATTTTAGGACTAGAGTTGGCCATTCAGATGAATGTCATGCGGGTGAAGATCTTTAGAGACTTACAACTAATTATAAATCAGGTAGCTGGAGTCTACAAAGTACTTAAACCTGAGCTCTTGCCTTATCACAAGAAAGCAATGGAGCTCTTGCGTTTGATTCCTGAAGTGACTTTAGTTAAAATCCCTAGATCTGTAAATGGCAAGGCAGATGCTTTAGCTAAGTTAGCAAAGGAACTGTCTGACCCAACTGGCAACCCACTGTCTATCATTGTCCAGTACCGTCAAGCCCTATGCCACGCAGACTTGTCTTCTCTCGATCAGACCCTCATAGTGTTCTTAATTGAGGAAGAGTCAGATTAGAGAGTACCCTTTATAGAGTATTTGAAGTATGGCAGGCTTCCAGATGATAGATCCCTTGCTGCTCAGATCAGAAAGAGAGCTTTATCATTTACTTATGTGAACGACACCTTGTATAGGCGCTCTTTTGACCAAATGTGGTTGTGTTGCCTCAACAACGAGGAGGCTCGCAAGGTTATGGGTGAGATACATGAAGGTCTTTGTGGTGCTCATCAGTCCGGACCAAAAATTAAAGGCAGAATTAAATGCCTTGGTAACTATTGGCCGACTATGATCCGTGATTGCGTGGAGCACGCTAGAAGGTGCCACCAGTGCCAAATTCATGGCACGGTGATTCACCAGCCCCCTAATCTGCTACACCCTACTATATCATCTTGACCATTTGAGGGCTGGGGCACGGATGTGGTGGGTCCTATTAACCCTCCTTCCTCTAATGGTCATAGATTCGCTTTAGCTGCCACTGATTGCTTCTCTAAGTGGCAGAGGCTGTGCCACTTAAGGAAGTCAAATCAGAAGATGTGATGTGTTTCTTTTATGATCATATTGTCTATCACTTTGGTGTCCTGCTCCGTATCATTTTAGATAACGGCTCGTCATTTAGGAGCACCAAAATTGCTAGATTTTCCCACCGCCATAATATCAATTGGCGATACTCTTCGATTTACTATCCCAAGACCAATAGCTTGATGGAGGCATTCAACAAAACTCTCGTGCAATTAATAAGAAAGATCTTAGTTACAAACAAGTGAGAGTGGCACGATAGACTCCCCGAGGCACTATGGGCTTATAGGACTACATACCGTACTCCTACTTAGTCTACCCCACATGCTTTGGCCTTCAGGGTTGAGGCCATCCTCCCACTTGAGGTCGAGCTCCCCTCGTTATCTGTGGCAGTTTGCCACAATATTTCCCATAAAGATAACGCCCGACTACGGATGGAAGAGCTTGATGGTTTAGAAGAGCTTCGCCTGCAAGCTTATCAGAACCTCAAACTATACCAGGCCCGCATGGCTCGATCACATGATCACTTTGTCTGACCCCGTGCTTTCCGGGTTGGCGAGTGGTCCTTATTTTGCGTTGGCCTATCATTTCACGCTGTCGCCGAAGTGGTAAGTTCGAGCCTGTTTGGGAAGGCCGCTTCGCTGTAGAGTAAGTCTATAAAGGTGGTGCCTACCTACTCATTGATGTCAATGGTGTTCACCCTATGCCTGTCATCAATGGGTAGTACTTGAAGAAGTACTATGCCTGAGTTCGCTCTTTGAAAAAGGGGGGGGGGGGGGGGTTCTCCCTACCGCCTATAAATATTCCTTCGTATGTGTACCCTCTTTGGAGGGGCTTCTTCACTTTTCGGTAGTCTGTGTGGCCATGATGATTTGTCCTCTACCACACGACGTTTGTTACGAGAAGTATGAGGCTATCCTTAGGGGTGGTGGGGTGAGATGATATGATTCGTGCACTGGCATAAACTCTAATCTCTATCATCTCCCTTGGCTGAACTCTTCTATACCAGATCTTAACCCATATCAGTCCAAATAAAGATCCAAGTTTTATCTTCAATGATGGGATCTTTAAATTCAACGTGTGCAAAATTTCTAAAAGAAAAATTAATCTGATAAAAGTCTGAGAGTTTAAAATGCAAAGTAAACTTTTGAGGGAATTTTCCTTGGAAAGTACGTGATTTATTTTTCCTAATGAAAAAATTTACCCCTGTCTTCTTTAAAAAATGAGGTAATTGGTGGTTGACTCCACTAAAAGCTTAAAGGAAAGTTGTGATGATTCAATAAAAATGTGTGCCTTCTCTCTCATCCCTTACTTGGGATGATTTTATATTTTGAACTAAAATCTATATCAAATTGAAATTAGATTTAGAGATAAATATTTTCTCCGTCATTTTGCGATTTTCTATCTCATAGGCATCTTTTACATGCTAATGAATCTACCTCATAATTTTCTTATTTAAGTTATTCATTCTTATCATAGGATTGGATTTGCTTTGTGGATTTTTCTTCCTTGCACAAGAGAGTGAGTTTTCTTCTCTTATATTTGGAAGATGATCTCACAACTGAGAAAGTTTTCTTTTAGGGGTTTAGAAAGGGAGCCATTTATAGAATGAAAGAAACACAAAGAGTATCAAATAATGAAAATATGCACAGTACGTCAAAAATCAAAGATACACAAAGTGTATTGAAGGTGTAAAGATGCACAAAATGCGCAACAAAGTCAAAGATGCACAAAGTGCATCAAATAATAAAAAGATGCGTAGTGCGCCAAACTAAATTAAGTGGCTCAAAATGAGCCCAAAATGAATAAGTAAATGGCCACCCTTTCTTATAAATCTCTAAGTCTCAGAAAATTCATACCCTTTAATATTTATGATACTTGAGTTTGAAAATCATGATTTTAGATTCATCATCGTGCAATGATATTCTATTAGATATAAAAATATTTTCATGCAAGAAGATTGAGAAGATTTAGTTTCTCTCTCTAATTTAAACCCTTTTGAATTAGATATTCATTCAAAATATATAAGGGAGAGAGCCTAGTTTAGCTTGTAGGGAGCTTAAGCTGGGTTAGCAAAATTTAAATCCCTAACCTTTTTGGATTTAGGTGGAGTCAACCTATATTGCTGAACTTTCTGAACCTTTTCTAAGATTCAAGATGATTAAGAAATTAATTTTTTATTTCTAAAAATAGTCCTTTTACTATCTGATGAAATTTTCACTCTTTAAGGGATGTGTGAATCAGACTTCTCTCAAATTAATTGGTAAGTGCTTAAACATCTCTTAGTGGTCCCACTATTGAGTTTGTTTAAATGCTTACCTAATTCTTTAAAAAAAAAATTCGTGCACAAAAATATTTTGACCTCAACATATGATTATATCCCATTATTAAGGACTGATATGAGTCTTACATTTATTGCACTTTTCTCTTTTGAGTTCCGGTTATTTGGGAGTTCCCCCTTCTTTATTTCCCTAGTTTTACTCATCAGTTTGAGTGTGGCCTGGGATATCAAAGCCATTGACTTAGATCCCTTAGGGGATGTGATGCTGGGTCCAGACCAATCTATATTCGGCAGGAATGGTGATGTTGATCCACCATCCTAATTTGAGTTTCATTCCTACATCAATTTCTTCCTCATTGTGCCCCCAATTTTATTCATGTGGCGAATGTGGACTGGGTTATCAAAGTCAATCCTACCTCCCTCTTTTTATGTTATAATCATTAGAGGATACCTCATACTAGGGGTAACTCACGGATATGGTAAACGTTCCCTCTACTGCGTGTTACCTTCGATAGTATGGGATATACTTAATATATGATTCTGAATAAATAAAAGTATGCAAAATAAAAAAATGCATTGACAAATTAAAAGAGTGAAGCTCTTAGTAGAGCAAAACTGGTTGCTCTTGTCACAGGTGGAACCCAACAATACTCTTTAAGAGCTCAAATTCCCCAAGCTTTTTCTTTTTCTCCCCTTCGAAGCATCTAAGTGATCGTTTCAAGGAGGAGTTCACACTCGTGTTGCTACGATTGATCATGATCATGATAGTCTTTGTTAGTGATGTAACATGCCCTGTGCTAAGTGTTAATATTGCACCTCTGAGAGCTTGGATCCTCTAGCTAGAAGATCAGCTCTCTAGTTTCCTCTAGCAACCTACTTCTTCATCCCTACCCTGCTCTCGACTACTAGAGTAGTTCTATCGATGTAGTAGTGTTGCTCCCACCTCTCACAGGGTCCCACTAGTCAGGGTGGGTGTTACCACTGTGATGATTGATATTTATTGATCTTATTCATAGCTCATTATCCTTGGTGGCGAGTGTGTCCCCTCGCTGCCTTGCATTATCCTTCCAGTAGTGTTGTGGTAAACCTGGTCTCAAGTGTTAGCATCACTGCCCTGAGGGCTCTGATCTCCTAGCAGGAGATCATCTCCTCCCTTCCTTTCAGACCCACTCTCTCATCCGTACTTTACTCTTACCTGCTAGAGTAGTTTTACGGATACATTGGTATTGTTGTCACCTCCTACAGGGTCCCACCAGCTGTTGTGGGTATACCACTGTAGTTCTTCATGGTTATTTCTCTTTGATATGGTTCTGTTCTCTGTAGCGAGTGTGTCCCCCTCGCTACTTCAGTTGTTACTCACTGGGAAGAGTATTGCCCCTCCCGCACTCTACTGAGGGTGTACCTTTCCATGTTATCTCTCGAGGCATCAATCTGATGCTTCCAGCTCTCCATGAGCTTGATATTGCCTGGGAAGTTCTGCCAGCATTTAGATACTCATGGCCACGATGATTTATCCTCTACCATGCGGTAACCAAAATGCTAGCTTGGGACTTCTTAGTCGACTTTCCCCCTTGAAATTCTTTAATCTACCTTTCTCCTTTTCCTCACATCCCTACACATATATGTGTCAGGGTATGGTTGAGATGACTTCCCCCTGATCGCTCTACGGCAGGCATATGCATTGGGTAGGCATCAAACTTTACTTGGTTGAGAATGCCCAATAAGGTCCCTGACGGAGGCATTTCTCACCACCTTTTTACCCTGATTGTCTTGCTGTTTTGGTAGACATCAGACTTTACCCTGATCGTCTTGTTGTTTCCAGCAGACATCAGACCCTACTTGGTTGAGAGTGCCCCGCAGAGCCCCTGCGAGACATATCTCACTACCACTTTCTCCTGATTGCTCTACTGCAGGCATATGCACCGGGAGGGCATTAGACTTTACCTGGTTGAGAGTGCCTGACAAAGCCCCTGGAAGGCATATTTCACCACCCTTCTACCCCGACCATCTTGCTCTGATCAAGCAGACATCAAAATTTATCGGTTGAGTGAGCCCTGATAGAGTCCCTGGGAGGACATTCCTCACCACCTTTTCTTACCTTGATTGTCCTCTAAAGACTACATAGGAATCCGATTTTGTGGCTAATTTATTTTGCTGAGGTCAGGCAGAGTATTGGGTCACCCCTATCCATTGTTCCGAAAGGAGCAGGAGGAGACGGGATCCTTTCACCTTCTATCCTACTGTTTGAAATTATCTGTCAGGTAGTTGGTTTTACTTACCGGTTGAGAGAGCCCGACAGAGTTCCTGGGAGGCATTCCTCAAACCTTTTTCTTACCCTGATTGTCCTGTAAAAGACTATGCATGCATTAGATTTCGTGGCTTATTTACTTTACTGAGGTCAGGCAGAGTATCGGGTCACCCCTATCCGCTGTTTTGAAAGGAGCAGGAGGAGACGAGATCTTTTCACATTCTATCCTACTGTTTGAAATGATCAATCAGGTAGTTGGTTTTACTTACCGGTTGAGTGAGCCCGATAGAGTCCCTGGGAGGCATTCCTCACCACCCCTTTACTCTGGATGTTCTGTAAAGACTAAGCAGACTTCCAATTTCATGGCTTATTAACTTTTGTTGAGGTCAGGTAGAAGTATTGAGTCACCCCTATCCACTGCTCCGAAAGGAGCAGGAGGAGACGGGATCCTTTCACCCTCTATCTTGTTGTTTCAAAATGATCAGTTAGGTAGTCAATTTTACTTACATGGTTGAAAGAGCCCGACAGAGTCCCTAGGAGGCATTCCTCACCACCACTTTTTCTCTGATTGTCTCGCTCTGATCAAGCGGACGTCAGACTTTACTAGGTTGAGAGCACCTTACAGAGCCCCTGGAAGGCACGCCTCACCACCTTTCACTTCTATCCTGCTATTTCGACACAGTTAGGTAGGTAGAGGGTTTACCTTACCACTTTATTCATTGTTCCCTCCTCAGCTCTACCCTCACTATGAGGGAAGGCATGGAGGAGACCTTCCCTTACTCTGTCACTTTTTGGTGGCCCTTTACAGCTCTACTTTTAACTTTCTCCTCGGCTCTGCCCTTGCAACCGGACAAGGTGACGGGAAGAGCCCCTTTCGCTCCTTTTCACCGCTTTTGGTGTTCTTCTACTTGGGTCTTTACTTTGCTTCTTTTGTCACATTCGGTCAACGCCAACACAAGCGGTTCACTAGTTGTTAGCCACTCCTGTTGGGGGTCCATTTATTGACCTTGATTTCCTCAATACCCCTACATCCTTGGACCTATTTGACTGGGTTGACCAGGTCAACCGTTGACTTGGTCAACCCAAGCCTTAAATAGGTCATTTTGACCCGTTAAGACCCATTCAGCCCGTTAAATCATTCCTAATCGGATGTAATTCAAACCCACGGACTAGGTAGCCCTCTTTCCCTCCTAATTGAATGGGGATTCGATCCTAGCCGTTGATATTAGGTTTAGAGCTTTAAATTGATGAAATTAGGATGTTTGGAGGGATCTTTTTTTCATTTTCTCTCTCGCTAGATCTCAAAAGCCCCGAAGACTTTGTGAGAGAGCTTCTTAGACTCCTTCCAACATTTCCCAACCTATCCCTACCATCAAGCACCCGCCGGCGGCGAGATCTCTGGCGAACCAAGGCTAGGAACACCCCAAGCAATTTTGCTATCAATCCAAGGCATATTTGGCCACGATTTCTTCTACAACTAGGAGAGTGGACAGTCTACAAGTGCAACAAGCCCAAGAATGTGAAATTCCACTGAGTATTTTGGGTAAAATCTTCAACCCTATGTTAGAACACTTAGGGTAAAATAGCTTTTCAAAAAGTACTTTTTAGATCAAAAAAACACTTACACATGAATGCTCTTCATGTTAAGAGCATGTGACTAAAATTTCATGACTTTTCATTGTGTAGATTGAGAGAACGAACCGATTATTCCTTTAGGGCTTCGGTTCGCATGCATGCATGTGTTGCATGTATTCTGGACCGTTGATTACTCGATCAACGATCCAGATCTGGCCATTCCGCATAATGTTCCACCCACGTGTAGGCTCTTGCTGGATCGAATGGTCGTCCGGCTCGATCAGGATCGTTTGCTTAAACAGCGGACGATCGGACGGCTCCAGATCCACGCCTACGTGGTTAAGTGAGCTGGCTTGGATTTCAGCGCCGCGGCAATCATTGCCAATGATTGCGCGGTGGCACAATCATTGGCAATGATTGCCCGGAGACCACGGAGCCAATCTGAAGCCGCCAAGTGTCATCCTGAGGGCTTTTCTTTTTTTTATTAATTTAAATAGTTTTAACCTATTTTGACTTTAGAAAATCATAAAAAATTCAATTTTAACCCAAAAAAATATGCATAATATATCAAATCGCTCGTATTTTAATCCTCTTTTTTTTAAAATTAATTTTAATTAAAAATATTAAGTATATTTTAAAATATTATTAAAATAGTGGTATTAATTATTTAATTATTATTAATAATATTATTATAATATTAATAATATTATTATAATATCAATATTATTAATAATAATAATATTATTATTTTAATAATATTATTATTATGTTAATATCTCTATTATTATAATATTATTATTTATTATTATTAATATTATCATAATATCAATATTGTTAATAATAATAATATTATTTTAATAATATTATTATTATGTTAATGTTTATATTATTATAATATTAATATTTATTATCATTAATACTATTATAATATCAATATTATTAATAATACTATTATTATTATTTTAATAATATTATTATTATATTAATTTTTATATTATTATAATATTAATATTTATTATTATTAATATTATTATAATATCATTATTATTATTATAATATAAATATTTATTATTATTAATATTATTATCATATTAATACTATTATAAATAATAATATTATTATATTAATATTTATATTATTATAATATTAATAATAATATTAATATTATTAATAATATTATTATGTTAATATTTATATTATTATAATATTATTATTTATTATTTTTAATATTTTCATAATATCAATATTATTAATAATAATATTATTATTTTAATAATATTTATATTATGTTAATGTTTATATTATTATAATATTATTATTTATTATTATTAATATTATTATAATATCAATATTATTACTCATAAGATTATTATTATGTTAAATATTCATGTTATTATAATATTAATAGTTTATTATTAATATTATTTTAATGTTATTCTTTTAATAATAATATTATTATTTTAATATTATTATTATGCTATTAATAGTTTAAAATTATTTTAACCATTATTATATTATTATTACTATTTTAAAACTATTTTAAATATTATTACTATTTATTACTTATTTTAAAATCCAAATATTTTAATATTTTTTTCAATTTATTAATTATTTTAAATATTAACTTTTTTTAATTATCTAAAAATTACTTTTAAGCCTATTAAACTTTGAAAATTCATAACTTTCTCATTTTAAATTAGATTTTGACGCACAACATCTTAAATTTTTTAAAAAAATATGAATTTTAATTTAAAAATATTTTCTATATATGATTCTTTCCTTTCTGAAAGTTTTCTATATTACTTTGTTATTTAATTATTTAAATATTATTTAATTAATATAATTAATTATTTTAAAATAGAAATAAATTTTTAAAACCCCTTGGTGGCTGGTAGATCCCCCATACTTATGAATTGAATTACTTTCAATTATCTTATTTTCAAATTTATATTATTATATATTTATAATATCTATGTATTTTAAAATTATTTTGAAATTAAGTATTATTTAAATTCTCAAATTTTTGGAGGTCTACCTCTTTAAAATTTTAAACATAGGATCTATATATGAACAGCATTCATGTGGGAGAAGGATTAGTGTGTGATTGTGTCCCAATCATTCACTAATCACTTCATTAGGTTTGCTTTACTTAGTATTTCGTAGTCTTTGCATGTGTAGGATGCACAAGCACCTAGCCTAGGCTCTTCTAGATTTAAGGACTTATTTGGTGTGTTCATGTTTGCTACATTTACCTTATGTTGTGCCCAAGGTTAGTTAAGATATGGATTTCAACCCTTTTAACGTAGCGACACCTTAAGGATAACAATTAAGGACCCGTCTAACGAACTTAGAAAAATTCTAGGAGCTAGGTTAGAACCCCGAATGACTTGTAATTTTAAACACTTAAACTTAGGGACATCCTAAACCCCTCAGAATTTTCTAGGAATTTTTTGGACTCATTAAACCTCTTAATTGATCAACCCTAATTTACCCTTTAATTAGGATTAGATAACTTCAAAAAATTCTAATAAATTCATTTTAAATCATAAAAACACCAATAATATATTAAACACTTCATAATTCAGTCTCTAATTCATGAAAATTAATAGCCACTTGATTGGGCCTCAATCTGAACTTTAATTTAATTTTGATTAAAAATCATCTTTTAATTAAATTAAATAATTAAAAATATTTAAAAATTCCAAAATTTTTCCAAACACTTGGGAACACTTCTTTGGGTCATTCCTGACCTTTGAGGGTTATTCCAAGTAGTTTGGAACTGATTTGGATCCAAATCTCTAAAAGAGCCCTAAATTAAATAATTTTGATAATTCACTAATTAGCCCAAACTTTGAAAATTCATAACTAATTACAGAAAACTCCAAATTTTGCAAACTCAAAGGCATTCAACTCACATTAGGGTCTAGTATTTATTAAAAATATTAGAATTCTAGAAATCAATTTAAATAAAAAAAGTCAATAATCCGGTCAAACTTAGTTCAAAATAAGACCAAAACGTCAGAAATTCATAACTTTGGATAGAATAGTCCAAATTGGGCATGCTTATAGTCTAACTGATTGGGTTAAAGTTTATTATTTTATAAAAATATTAACTATCCACAAAGTCTCTTTAATCATAAAGTTAATATTAGACCCCTTAGCCTTGTGTATAGGTGGACCCCGAACCTCCTAAAATTCACTAATGAAACTTAAACTCCAAAAATCATTACCCTAAGTATTAAAACTTATCCACATATTAAATTAATTAAAATAGATTCTAATTCACTAATATTTGAACTTTAAATAAAATCCCTTTTCAGACCTACAACTAACCTGAACAGTAGGCAACTTCAACTAACTACCCAGCTTGGGATCTATCTCAGCTACACAGCTTTTCACACACACTTAAATGGTTTGTTAGGGCACCACTTCTAGGCCTAAGCTAGGCCGGTGTTTACTTTTTCTGTTGTGTGCTGAGCTTTTCGAGATTTCACTCCATATTGTGATTGAGATGATGTTGGTGTGTTTGCTTACTTTTACTGCACTATGGGAATTGATGTGATTGCACGATAGACTACCCATAGGTTAGGATTGATTTTGATACTAATGATATTTTCTAGAGGTGTCCATGCTCATGTAGTGCTAAATATAAGGGGGGCAATAATCATGATTTGAATATTAATGATATTTTATGCAAGTGCTTCAGAAATTACTCAGCCCTCCTAAATAAATGAGGGCTAAAATAATAAATCATTATAAATTACTATAGGTGCTTCAGAGCTTGCTTAGCCCTCAAAATAATTAAGAGCGTGGTCAGGCATGACTGTGATGAGTATCTTTATTTTATATAACTGCTTGTGATATATAAATTGCTTGGGATGATTTTTATTAGGGTAACCTTATAGGAGAGTCTAGATTTACTGCTTTCTATTAATATAAACTATTTGTAATCTGGTATTGATTTATGAAAGTGAATTTTGAGTGGGGATACAAGAATCTAAAGATTGAATTTCAAAGAGAAAAGGACACCCAATATGAGGATAGTCCTTTTCTATTTGGAGATCCAAATTTAGATCATTCTACAACCCAAGGAGTCCAAGGAAGCTGAGATCCAAGGAGTCCAAGGAAGCTGAGACCCAAGGAGTCCAATGAAGCTGAGATCCAAGGAGTCCAAAGAAGAGAAAGATCAAGAAGATGAAGATCCGGAGTATCCCACTCAAATTGACTTACGTCTGTCTTAGGATTAGAAATCCGGGTTGTTGGCAGTGGTGCCCGACCACTTTATTTTCTGTAGACCCTGGTTTGTAATTAAGGGCAGTTGGCCTATGAACATTTATTAATTGGTTTGGATAACTTTGATGTATTTTATTGATGATTGTGTGCCTCTAGGATTGCTTGATTTTCTTAGTAAATTGGCGATCTGCATGCTGCTTTTATTTTAGCCTGGATTTCATTAGGCTCTGTAAGAATTGAAACATTTTCTACTCATAACTAATATTCAAAATTTTAAGGTTTAAATAATTTAGCAACCTAACGATCTAGGTAACTGCTGGAATTGTCCTGGGTCGCATGCATATTATTGCATTTCTCTCTCCCCTTCTATAAGACACTTCCCCGCATGTGGGTATAGTCCAGATAATCTGACCTATGAGGATGAGGTGCCGGACCTGGGGAAGCCCAGTCTTCTTCTAAAAATTAATTTTATAATCCTTTTTAAACTTCTATGCATACCTGATTTGGAAGCTTCAACTAGCATGCATTGCATTAGAAATCAATTAAAAATAAAGTTTAAATTGCATTAGCTCTACGAGCATTCACCCTACATAAGTATGGGGACAATTAGGAGAGTCTCTAGATGTCAAACATACTTCTAATGAATAATACCTACCCACCCATCTTTCATAAAAATGACTGGACAGCATGGTTTTAAAGCGATTAGGTGGTTAGCTGGCTCCCCAATCCAGGATGGGGTAAGTCCAAATTTAAAATTGCATTAGCTAGGACACAGGTGTTAGTGTTGCGTAGAATACTAGACCCACCCCATATCTAGAATTCCTGGCTACTATTATTTCATAGTATGCCTCATTCATAGGTAAATCTTCTATCGTCCAAAGACTATAAACCCTACCTATCTGCATCACACGGATGACGCCACCTCCATCCTTCCATCCTACATGCTTTGAGTGCGTGATCTATTTATTTTCTTCAGTTTCTTCTCACTACCTTAGTCCCTCCAGATGTTGATCTGAGCCGTGCATGTTGACTAAGCCTAGTTGAACCTTTCTTTCCTTTTGAGTAGGATTTCCTAGTCTTCGCCCTATGTGTTTATCCCATTTGAGAGTATAATATAGAATCCTTAATCAAGAGTTTTCTCAAGCCCCGACTTGAGATGTAATTAACCACGGGGGCTTGATTGTTGCAAATTTGGTTTTGATGATGACAAACATGTTTCCAGTGTGTTTTGCTTAGCTAATCTGTTTTAGGCAGAAAAGACCGCGAGCCACTCAAGCCAACTCAAGATCGGGTCCAAGTGTGTCAAATGTATGATTTTTCTTTTTATTGAGTCAATTGTAATGTAACTGATTCCCTAGCTAAGTAATCTTGCACAAACACACTCAGGGAGAGAGATTGAGTGAATTAGAGTTTCTGTTAAAAATTTTGTTCAGATCGTCATGGACGATCTCAACATCATCCTGGACAATCCAGCCAAAACAGAAACCCTAATTAGGGCGACTAAGTTAAGAGGGTCTGATTAAGCAGATCGTCCTGGATGATCTTCGGATCGTACTGGACGATATGCCCAAATCAAAAATTCACAGCCGCCAGATCAAGTTAGGCAAGTTCTTATTTTTAGATACTTGGTCTGATCGTCTCGTATGATACGTGTATCGTCCCGGACGATCCAGTACAATCATGCCTAATTTAATCTGGTAATTAAGGAAAGTAATTTATTTTTGGTTGATATGATCATATCATCCTGGACGATCGCAGGATCGTCCCGGACGATCATGATCGTTTAGTGCATTTCAGCTGTACGACCCGAACTGTGTTTAGGACGATTTGGGGCCTTTTTGAACTAATCGTACCGGACGATGACCCTATCGTCCGGGACGATCAAGTCATTTTTTGGTCGTCCAGCACAGATTTCTCTGGACGACCCGAACTATCTTCTGGACGATTTTCCTCGATTTGCACTAATCGTCCCGGATAATCGCAGGATCGTACGAGACGATATGAACAATTTTTTCTACTGATCGTCCAGAAGAGCCAGATCGTCCAGGCTGAAACAGCTGAATTTGAACTGATCGTACAGGACAATCTACCGATCATCCTGGACGATCTTGGCCGACCAGTTGAGATTTAGGGCAAATTTTAAGCCCTCCTTTAAAAGAACTTTTTCCAATTTTTGGAAAAATCTTTTGCTGTCTTCCTTCCCTGAGAAACCCTAGAGAGAGAGAGAGAGAGTTGGGAGAGAGAGAGAGAGAAGATCTTGTGAGGGGGAGTTAGTGAGGGATTCACTAAGGTTGCTCCGA
Source organism: Dendrobium chrysotoxum (assembly GCA_019925795.1). Lineage (NCBI taxonomy): Eukaryota > Viridiplantae > Streptophyta > Magnoliopsida > Asparagales > Orchidaceae > Dendrobium > Dendrobium chrysotoxum. Next base: position 11,238,722 of record CM034310.1, read on the forward strand.
GCCCGGATCAGAGTCGTCTTCTCCGCTCGTCGTCTTTCGTCTAGTCGGTGTTCATCGTGGGAGGATCGTTCGCAAGAAGATCCGGGGTTCTCTGCCCACTTCAGGTGGAAGCAAAAGGAGTTCGAAGGTTCTCTGCCTGCTTCAGGAGGAAGAGAAAGGAGTTCGAAGGTCAAGTTGACCGAACCACTATAAAATCTGGTTTGCTTTTCTGACTCAGTTTTGCACTTTACTTTTTTGATATTAACTGCTTGGGTGAATATCTGTGGTTGATCTTTTTATCATTATTTTAATTCATTTTCGCTGCACGTTATAAAAAGATTTTCATTGTTATCATGAAATTTTTAAATAACCAATTCACCCCCCCTCTTGGTTAGCCTTGGGACTAGTTCACTAGGGCTTAACATTCCTATTGAACTTTCAGGCTTGCACCCGTGGGAAATTGAATCTCACTTTCAAATAAACCCCATTCGAGCTAATGTATCGGGTGGGGAAACCCGTTGTGATGATTAGATCGTACATATTATTATCCATCGGGGTGTTCTGGTGAGAGCCATTTTCCTCAATGGTTAATCATATGTGTGATCAAATCTGCCCTCCCATTGGCCAAATAATGTCTCCCCTAGTGAGGCGGCAGTGTTTCGTGTTCCTTTCGAAGGTCCACAAAGGGTTTAGGTTTTAGGGTTTAGGGCTTAGAGTTTAGGGTTTAAGGTTTAGGGTTTAGGGTTTATGGTTTAGGGTTTAGGGTTTAAGGTTTAGGGTTTTTAGGGTTTAAAGTTTACGGTTTAGGGTTTAGGGTATAGGGTTTAGGGTTTAGGGTTTAGGGTTTCAGGTTTAGGGTTTTTAGGGATTTAAGGTTTAGGGTTTAGGGTTTAAGGTTTCTGGTTTAAGGTTTAAGGTTTTAGGGTTTAGGGTTTAGGGTTATTTAGGGTTTACTGATATTTTAGGTTTTAGGATTTAGGGTTTATAGTTTTTAGGGTTTAGGGTTTAGGGTTTAAAGTTTAATGTTTTTAGGGATTAGGGATTAGGATTTAGTGTTTTTTTTAGGGTTTAGGGTTTAGGGTTTTTAAGCTTTTTTAGAGTTTAGGGTTTAGGGTTTTTAGTGTTTAGGTTTTCGGGTTTAGGGGTTTTTAGGGTTTAGGGTTTAGGGTATAGGGTTTACGGTTTAGGGTATAGGGTTTAGCGTTTAGGGTTTAAGGTTTAGGGTTTTTAGGGATTTAAGGTTTAGGGTTTAGGGTTTAAGGTTTCTGGTTTAGGGTTTAAGGTTTTAGGGTTTAGGGTTTAGGGTTATTTAAGGTTTTAGGGTTTAGGGATATTTTAGGATTTAGGGTTTAGGGTTTAGGGTTTTTAGGGTTTAGGTTTTAGGTTTTTTTTTTGGGTTTTAGGGTTTATGGTTTTAGGGTTTAGGGTTTAGTGTTTAAGATTTTTAGGGATTAGGGTTTAGTATTTTTTTAGGGATTAGGGTTTAGGGTTTTTAGGTTTTTTTAGGTTTTAGGGTTTAGGGTTGTTAGTGTTTAGGGTTTAGGGTTTAGGGGTTTTTAGGGTTTAGGGTATAGGGTTTAGGGTTTAGGGTTTAAGATTTTTATGGTTTAGGGTTTAAGGTTTAGGATTTATGGTTTAAGGCTTAAAGTTTTTTTTATGGATTAGGGTTTAGTGTTTAGGGTTTAGGGTCTAGGGTTTAAGGTTTAGGGTTTAGGGTTTAGGAATTAGGGTTTAGGGTTTGGGGTTTTGGGTTTAGGGTTTAGGGTTTAGGGTTTTTTTGGGTTTAGGGTTTAGGGATTAGGGTTTAGGATTTAGGGTTTAGGTTTTAGGGTTTAGGGTTTAGGGTTTTTAGGATTTCGGGATTAGGGTCTAGGGCTTAAGGTTTAGGGTGTTTAGGGTTTAGGTTTATGGATTAGGGTTTATGGCTTTTAGGGAATAGGGTTAGGGTTTAGGGTTTAGTGTTTATGGTTTTTAGGTTTTAGGGTTTAATGTTTAAGGTTTTTAGAGATTTAGGGTTTAGGGTTTAGGGTTTAGGGTTTTAGGGTTTAGAATTTTTTATGGTTTTTGGGTTTTAGGTTTTAATGTTTTTTTAGGGTTAGGGTTTAGGGTTTAGCATTTTTAGGGTTTAGAGTTTAGGGTTTTTTTTAGGATTAAGGTTTTAGGATTTGGGGTTTAGGGTTTAAGGTTTTTTTAGGGTTTTTAGGGTTTAGGGTTTAGGATTTAGGGTTTAGCGTTTATGGTTTAGGGTTAGGGTTTAAGGTTTAGGGTTTAGGGTCTTTTAGGGTTTTTTATGGTTTATGTTTTAGGATTTAGGGTTTTATGGTTTTTTTTTATTTTCAGGCTTTTTAGGGTTTAGGATTTTAGGGTTTAAGGTTTAGGGTTTAGTGTATAGTGTTTAGGGCTTAGGGTCTAGGGTTTAAGGTTTTGGGTTTATGATTTAGGGTTTGGGGTTTAGGGTTTAGAGTTTAGGTTTTTCAGGGATTTAAGGTTTAGGGTTTAGGGTTTAGAGTTTAGGTTTGAGGGTTAAGATTTTTGGGTTTAGGGTTATTTAGGGTTTTAGGGTTTAGGGTTTTTTTTGTTTTAGGATTTAGGGTTTAGGGTTTTTAGGGTTTAGGGTTTAGGTTTTTCTTTTAGGGTTTTAGGGATTAGGGTTTAGGATTTAGTGTTTTTTTAGGGTTTAGGGTTTACGGTTTTTAAGCTTTTTTAGGGTTTAGGGTTTAGGGATTTTATGGTTTAGGGCTTAGGGATTTTTAGGGTTTAGGGTTTAGGGTATGAGGTTTAGGGTTTAAGTTTTAGGGTTTTTAGGGTTTAGGGTTTAGGGTTTCAGGTTTAGGGCTTAGGTTTTTTTTATGGTTTAGAGTTTAGGGTTTAGGGTTTTTTAGGGTTTAGGCTTTAAGGTTTAGGATTTAGGGTTTATGGTTTTTTATGGTTTAAGGTTTAGGGTGTAGGATTTAGGGTTTAGGGTTTCAGGTTTTAGGGTTTAGGGTTTAGGGTTTAGGTTTTATGGTTTAGGGTTTAGGGTTTGGGTTTATGGTTTATGGTTTAGGGTTTAGGGTTTTTAGGGTTTAGGGTTTAGGATTTAGAATTTAGGGTTTAGGGTGTTTAGGGTTAAGGTTTTAGGGTTTAGGGTGTAGGGTTTAGGTATTTTAGGGTTTAAGGTAAGGGTTTAGGGTTTAGGGTTCAAGGTTTAGTGTTTATTGATTTTAGGCTTTAGGTTTTAGGGTTTAGGGTTTAGGGTTTAGGGTTTTTAGAGATTTAGGGTTTAGGGTTTAGGGTTTAGGGTTTAGGGTTTTATGGTTTAGAATTTAGGATTTAGGTTTTAGGGTTTTTTTTTAGGGTTTGGGTTTTAGGATTTTAGATTTGGGTTAAGGGTTTTTTAATGTTTTTAGGGTTTAGGGTTTTTGGTTTTGGATTTTTTTTTAAGGGTTTTTCGGGTTTAGGGTTTAGGGTTTTGAGTTTGGAGTTTAGGGTTTAGGGTTAGGGTTTAGGGTTTAGGGTTTAGGGTTTTAAGGGATTTAAGGTTTAGGGTTTAGGGTTTAGAGTTTAGGTTTAGGGTTTAAAATTTTAGGGTTTAGGGTTTTTTAGGGTTTTAGGGTTTAGGGTTTTTTTTTGTTTTAGGATTTAGGGTTTAGGGTTTTTAGGGTTTAGGGTTAAGGTTTTTCTTTTAGGGTTTTAGGGATTAGGGTTTAGGATTTTGTGTTTTTTTTATGGTTTAGGGTTTTTAAGCTTTTTTAGGGTTTAGGGTTTAGGGATTTTATGGTTTACGTTTTAGGGGTTTTTAGGGTTTAGGGTTTAGGGTATAAGGTTTAGGTTTTAAGGTTTAAGGTTTTTAGGGTTTAGAGTTTAGGGTTTAAGGTTTAGGGCTTAGGGTTTTTTTTTATGGATTAGAGTTTAGGGCTTAGGTTTTTAAGGGTTTAGGGTTTAAGGTTTTGGATTTAGGGTTTAGGGTTTTTTAGGGTTTAGGGTTTATGGTTAAGGATATAGGGTTTAGTGTTTAGGGTTTAGGGTTTTTTAGGGTTTAGGGTTTAGGGTGTAGGGTTTAGGGTTGAGGGTTTCGGGTTTTAGGGTTTAGGGTTTAGGGTTTAGGTTTTAGTGTTTAGCGTTTAGGGTTTGGGGTTTATGGTTTATGGTTTAGGGTTTTGGGTTTTTAGGGTTTAGGATTTATGATTTAGGGTTTAGGGTTTAGGTTGTTTAGGGATAAGGTTTTAGGGTTTATTGTGTAGGGTTTAGGGTTTAGAGTTTTTAGGGTTTAGGGTTAGGGTTTAGAGTTTAGGGTTCAGGGTTTAGTGTTTAGTGTCTTTTAGGGTTTTTTATGGTTTATGTTTTAGGATTTAGGGTTTTAGGGTTTTTTTTTTATTTTCAGGCTTTTTAGGGTTTAGGATTTTAGGGTTTAAGGTTTAGGGTTTAGTGTATAGTGATTAGGGCTTAGGGTCTAGGGTTTAAGGTTTTGGGTTTATGATTTAGGGTTTGGGGTTTAAGGTTTAGAGTTTAGGTTTTTTAGGGATTTAAGGTTTAGGGTTTAGGGTTTAGAGTTTAGGTTTAGGGGTTAAGATTTTAGGGTTTAGGGCTATTTAGGGTTTTAGGGTTTAGGGTTTTTTTTGTTTTAGGATTTAGGGTTTAGGGTTTTTAGGGTTTAGGGTTTAGGTTTATCTTTTAGGGTTTAAGGGATTAGGGTTTAGGATTTAGTGTTTTTTTAGGGTTTAGGGTTTACGGTTTTTAAGCTTTTTTAGGGTTTAGGGTTTAGGGATTTTATGGTTTAGGGTTTAGGGATTTTTAGGGTTTAGGGCTTAGGGTATGAGGTTTAGGGTTTAAGTTTTAGGGTTTTTAGGGTTTAGGGTTTAGGGTTTCAGGTTTAGGGCTTAGGTTTTTTTTTATGGTTTAGAGTTTAGGGTTTAGGGTTTTTTAGGGTTTAGGCTTTAAGGTTTAGGATTTAGGGTTTATGGTTTTTTAGGGTTTAAGGTTTAGGGTGTAGGTTTTAGGGTTTAGGGTTTCACGTTTTAGGGTTTAGGGTTTAGGGTTTAGGTTTTATGGTTTAGGGTTTAGGGTTTGGGTTTATGGTTTATGGTTTAGGGTTTAGGGTTTTTAGGGTTTAGGGTTTAGGATTTAGAATTTAGGGTTTAGGGTGTTTAGGGTTAAGGTTTTAGGGTTTAGGGTGTAGGGTTTAGGTATTTTAGGGTTTAGGGTAAGGGTTTAGGGTTTAGGGTTCAAGGTTTAGTGTTTATTGATTTTAGGCTTTAGGTTTTAGGGTTTAGGGTTTAGGGTTTAGGGTTTAGGGTTTAGGGTTTTTAGAGATTTAGGGTTTAGGGTTTAGGGTTTAGGGTTTTAGGGTTTAGAATTTAGGATTTAGGTTTTAGGGGTTTTTTTTAGGGTTTGGGTTTTAGGATTTTGGATTTGGGTTAAGGGTTTTTTAATGTTTTTAGGGTTTAGGGTTTTTGGTTTTGGATTTTTTTTTTAGGGTTTTTCGGGTTTAGGGTTTAGGGTTTTGAGTTTTGAGTTTAGGGTTTAGGGTTAGGGATTGGGGTTTAGGGTTTAGGGTTTTAAGGGATTTAATGTTTAGGGTTTAGGGTTTAGAGTTTAGGTTTAGGGTTTAAAATTTTAGGGTTTAGGGTTTTTTAGGGTTTTAGGGTTTAGGGTTTTTTTTTATTTTAGGATTTAGGGTTTAGGGTTTTTAGGGTTTAGGGTTAAGGTTTTTCTTTTAGGGTTTTAGGGATTAGGGTTTAGGATTTTGTGTTTTTTTATGGTTTAGGGTTTTTAAGCTTTTTTAGGGTTTAGGGTTTAGGGATTTTGTGGTTTACGTTTTAGGGGTTTTTAGGGTTTAGGGTTTAGGGTATAAGGTTTAGGTTTTAAGGTTTAAGGTTTTTAGGGTTTAGAGTTTAGGGTTTAAGGTTTAGGGCTTAGGGTTTTTTTTTTATGGATTAGAGTTTAGGGTTTAGGTTTTTAAGGGTTTAGGGTTTAAGGTTTTGGATTTAGGGTTTAGGGTTTTTTAGGGTTTAGGGTTTATGGTTAAGGATATAGGGTTTAGTGTTTAGGGTTTAGGGTTTTTTAGGGTTTAGGATTTAGGGTGTAGGGTTTAGGGTTGAGGGTTTCGGGTTTTAGGGTTTAGGGTTTAGGGTTTAGGTTTTAGGGTTTAGGGTTTAGGGTTTGGGGTTTATGGTTTATGGTTTAGGGTTTTGGGTTTTTAGGGTTTAGGATTTATGATTTAGGGTTTAGGGTTTAGGTTGTTTAGGGATAAGGTTTTAGGGTTTATTGTGTAGGGTTTAGGGTTTAGAGTTTTTAGGGTTTAGGGTTAGGGTTTTGGGTTTAGGGTGAGGGTTTAGTGTTTAGTGATTTTAGGGTCTAAGTTTTAGGGTTTAGGGTTTAGGGTTCAGGGTTTTTAGAGATTTAGGGTTTCGGGTATAGGGTTTTAGGGTTTAGAATTTAGGGTTTAGGGTTTTTTTTTAGGGTTTGGATTTTAAGATTTTGGATTTAGGTTTAGGGTTTTTTAATGTTTTTAGGGTTTTTGGTTTTGGGTTTTTTTTTTTAAAGGGTTCTTCGGGTATTGGGTTTAGGGTTTAGAGTTTATAGTTTAGGGTTTAAGGTTTAGGGTTTAGGATTTAGGATTTTTTAGGGTTTTTTATGGTTTAGGTTTTAGGATTTAGGGTTTTTTTATGTTCAGGATTCTTAGGGTTTAGGGTTTAGTGTTTAGTGTTTATGGCTTAGGGTTTAGGGTTTAGTGTTTAGGGTTTATGGTTTAGGGTTTAGGGTTTAGGGTATAGGGTATAGGGTTTAGGGTTTAGGCTATAGGGTTTAGGGTTTTTTTTTAGGGTTTTGGTTTTACGATTTTGGGTTTAGGGTTTAAGGTTTTTTAGGGTCGTTAGGGTTTAGGGTTTAGGATTTAGGGTTTGGCATTTAGGGTTTAGTGTTAGGGTTTAGGGTTTAGGGTTTAGGGTTTTTTAGGTTTTTTTATGGTGTAGGTTTTACGATTTAGGGTTTTAGGGTTTTCTTTTATTTTTAGGGTTTTTAGGGTTTAGGGTTTTAGGTTTAAGGTTTAGGGTTTAGTGTATAATGTTTAGGGCTTAGGGTTTAGGGTTAGGGTTTAGTGTTTAGGGTTTATTGTTTAGGGTTTAGGGTTCAAGGTTTAGGATTTTTAGGGTTTAGGGTTTAGGGTTTAGGATATAGGGTTTAGGGTTTAGGGTTTAGGTTTAGGGTTTTTTTGGATTTAAGCTTTTAGGGTTAGAGTTTTTTTTTTTTTTTAGGATTTAGGGTTTAGGGTTTTTAAGGTTTAGGATTTAGGGTTTAGGTTTTTCTTTAAGGGTTTTATGGATGAGGGTTTTGGATTTAGGATTTAGTCTTTTTTTTTAGGGTTTAGTGTTTAATGTTTCGGGTTTTTAAGCTTTTTTAGGGTTTAGGGTTTTTGTGGTTTAGGGTTTAGGGTTTAGGGTTTTTAGGGTTTAGGGTTTAGAATTTAGGGTTTAGGGTTTAGGGTTTAGGATGTTTAGGGTTAAGGTTTTAGGGTATAGGGTGTAGGGTTTAGGGTCTTAGTGTTTAGGGTTAGGGTTTAGGGTTTAGTGTTTTAGGGTTTAGGGTTTAGGGTTTAGAGTTTAGGGTTTTTTGGGATTTAAGGTTTAGGGTTTAGGTTTTTTTGTTTTAGGATTTAGGGTTTAAGGTTTTTAAGGTTTAGGGTTTAGGGTTTAGGTTTTCCTTTAGGGTTTTATGGATTAGGGTTTAGGATTTAGTGTTTTTTTAGGGTTTAGGGTTTAATGTTTAGGGTTTAGGGATTAGGGTTTTTGTGGTTTAGGGTTTAGGGAATTTTAGGGTTTAGGGTTTAGGGTGTAAGGTTTAGGGTTTTTAGGGTATAGGGTTTAGGGTTTAAGGTTTAGGGCTTAGGGTTTTTTTATGGATAAGGTTTAGGGTTTAGGGTTTAGGGTTTAGGCTTTAGGTTTAGGATTTAGGGTTTAGGTAGGTTTAGGATTTTTTAGAGTTTACGGTTTATGGTGTAGGGTTTAGGGTTTAGGGTTTCAGGTTTTAGGGTTTAGGGTTTAAGGTTTAGGTTTTAGGGTTTAGGGTTTAGGGTTTTTTTTTGTTTTAGGATTTAGGGTTTAAGGTTTTTAAGGTTTAGGGTTTAGGTTTTAGGTTTTCTTTTAGGGTTTTATGGATTAGGGTTTAGGATTTAGTGTTTTTTAAGGGTTTAGGGTTTAATGTTTAGGGTTTTTAAGCTTTTTTAGGGTTTAGGGATTAGGGTTTTTGTGGTTTAGGGTTTAGGGATTTTTAGGGTTTAGGGTTTAGGGTGTAAGGTTTAGGGTTTTTAGGGTATAGGGTTTAGGGTTTAAGGTTTAGGGCTTCGGGTTTTTTTAATGGATTAGGGTTTAGGGTTTAGGGTTTAGGGTTTAGGCTTTAAGGTTTAGGATTTAGGGTTTAGAGTTTAGGGTTTAAGGTTTAGGATTTTTTAGAGTTTAGGGTTTATGGTGTAGGGTTTACGGTTTAGGGTTTCAGGTTTTAGGGTTTAGGGTTTAGGGTTTAGGTTTTAGGGTTTAGGTTTAGGGTTTGGGTTTATGGTTTATGGTTTATTGTTTAGGGATTTTCAGGGTTTAGGGTTTAGAATTAGGTAGGGTTTAGGGTTTAGGATGTTTAGGGTTAAGGTTTTAGGGTTTAAGGAGTAGGGTTTAGGGTTTTTAGTGTTTAGGGTTAGGGTTTAGGGTCTAGGGTTTTAGGGTTTAGGATTTATGGTTTAGTGTGTAGGGTTTTTTGGGATTTAAGGTTTAAGGTTTAGGGTTTAGGGTTTAGGTTTAGGGTTATTCAAGGTTTTATTGTTTAGGTTTTTTTTTTTATTTTAGGATTTAGGGTTTAGGGTTTTTAAGGTTTAGGGTTTAGGGTTTAGTATTTTTTTTAGGGTTTAGTTTTTAATGTTTAGGGTTTTTAAGCTTTTTTAGGGTTTAGGGTTTAGGGTTTTTCTGGTTTAGGGTTTAGGGTTTAGGGTATAGAGTTTAGGGTTTAAGGTTTAGAGTTTTTAGGGTTTAGGGTTTAGGGTTTAAGGTTTAGGGCTTAGGGTTTTTTTAATGGATTTGGGTTTAGGGTTTAGGGTTTACGCTTTAAGGTTTAGGATTTCGGGTTTAGGGTTTAGGGTTTAGCATTTTTTAGAGTTTAGGGTTTAGGGTGTAGGGTTTAGGGTTTAGGGTTTCAGGTTTTAGGGTTTAGGGTTTATGGTTTAGGTTTTAGGGTTTGGGGTTTAGGGTTTGGGTTTATGGTTTATGGTTTAGGGTTTAGGATTTAGAATTTAGAGTTTCGGGTTTAGGGTTTAGGATGTTTAGGGTTAAGGTTTTAGGGTTTAGGGTTTTTAGTGTTTAGGGTTAGGGTTTAGGGTTTAGGGTTTAGTAATTAGTGTTTTTAGGGTTTAGGTTTTAGGGTTTAGTGTTTAGGGTTTAGGGTTTTAGGGTTTAGAATTTAGGGTTTAGGGTTTACGGGTTTTTTTAGGGTTTTGGTTTTAGGATTTTGGGTTTAGGGTTTAGGTTTTTCGATTTTTTTTAAGGGTTTTCGGGTTTAGGGTTTAGGGTTTAGAGTTTGGAGATTAGGTATCGGGTTAGGCTTTAGGGTTTAGGGTTTAGGGTTTAGGATTTAGGGTTTTTTATGGTTTAGGTTTTAGGGTTTTTTTTATTTTCAGGATTTTTAGAGTTTAGGGTTTCAGGGTTTAGGGTTCATTGTTTAGTGTTTAGGGCTTAGCGTTTAGTGTTTAGGGTTTAGTGTTTAGGGTTTAGGGTTTAAGGTTTATGGTTTTTTAAGGTTTAGGGTTTAGGGTTTCGGGTTTAAGGTATAGGGTTTAGGGTTTAGGGTTTAGGGTTTAGCATTCATCGTTTATGGTTTTTAGGGGTTTAAGGTGTAGGGTTTAGGGTTATTTAGGGTTTTAGGGCTTAGGGTTTAGGGTTTTTTTAGGTTTTATGGTTTAGGGTTTAGAGTTTAGGTTTTTATTTTAGGGTTTTATGATTTAGGGATTTAGGGTTTAGGGTTTAGGGTTTAGAGTCTAAGGTTTTTAGGGATAACAGTTTAGGATTTAGTGTTTTTTTTAGGGTTTAGGGTTTAGGGTTTAAGGTTTTTAAGCTTTTTTAGGGTTTAGGATTTAGGGTTTTAGGGTTTATGGTTTAGGGGTTTTTAGGATTTTTAGGGTTTAGGGTTAGGGTTTTTTAGGGTTTTTAGGGTTTACAATTTAGGGTTTAGGGTTTTTTAGGTTAAGGGTATTGGGTAAAGGGTTTAGGGTATAGGGTTTTTAGGGTTTAGGGTTTAGGGTTTAGGGTTTAGGGTTTAGGGCTTAGGGCTTAGCTCTTATGTCTTAGGGTTTTTTATGGTTTAGGGTTTAGGGTTTAGGGTTTAGGATTTAGGGTTTAGGGTTTTTAGGGTTTAGAGAGTTTAAGGTTTAGGGTTTAGGGTTTAGGGTTTAGGGTTTTAGGATTTAGGGTTTAGTGTTTAGGGATAAAGGTTTTGGGTTTAGGGTTTAGGGATTTTTGGCTTTTAGGATTTAGGGTTTTTAGGTAGGGTATAGGGTATAGGGTATAGGGTTTAGGATTTTTAGGGTTTAGGGTTTAGGTGTTACGACTCGGGCTCACAAGTTTCTGTTTTGATGATAACAAACATTATGGCTCACATCTTCTAATATTTGGAATGTATATTTATTTGTGTGTGTGCTAACATTTCTGGAACAACATGCATCAATACAAGAAAGATTCAAGACGCAAGAATGAGTAGAATAGGCTTTATTGTATTTCTCATTGATGTACTTTTTAATTCCTTGAGTCAAGTCCTGTAATGGTATATGTTTATTTATGACCATGTGTACATATACTTAGGGGGAGTGAGATCCTGTCAAAACCAAAAGTTCAACTTTTGAACAAATCATATTGGACTATTTCTGATCGTCCAGGACGATCTGTTCATTGAACTAATCGTCCTGGACGATCCAATATGATCTCAAAACCCTAGCCGCCACGACAATTTAGGCAAGGATTTAAGAGTCAAAATTTGTTCTAATCGTCCTGGACGATCTATATATTATACTGGATGATTTGTGCAAAATTTGTTCTGATCGTCCTGGACTATCCCAGGATCGTACGGGACTATCAGGTCAAATTGTGCACATCATCCTGGACGATCCTGCGATCGTCCTGGACGATTTTTGGCGGCAGAATTGAGTTTTTAGGGTTTTCTGAAGCCGTCTTTTTGAGCACATCATCCTGGACGATCCGACGATCGTCCTGGACGATCTTTGCCGCCAGAACTAATTTGGAAGGGTTTTTAGGGTTTTCTGGAGAACGTACTGTTGTTACAGTTGTATTTATGATTTTTGTTTTTGTGTTGTTTGTTTTACATCATATTGTTGTTATATTTATTTTAAAAAAAATAAAAAAAAATAAAGAGAAGAAAGTATTTCTCCCTGTTTTTAAAAGACTTTTTCTTAGTGAGGGGGAGATTAGGAGAAAATATATTTTTGCAAATTCAACTAGAAATATTTGCCATCATCAAAAAGGGGGAGATTGTTGCAACTCGGGCTCACGAGTTCTTATTTTGATGATAACAAATATTATGGTTCATCTCATAGTATTTGGAATATATATTTATTTGTGTGTACTAACATTTCAGGAACAACATGCATCAATCCAAGAAAGATTCAAGACTCAAGAATGAGTAGAATAGGCTTTGTTGTATTTCTCATTGATGTACTTTTTAATTTCTTTAGTCAAGTCTTGTAAGGGTGTAAGCTTATTTGTGACTATGTGTACACATACTTAGGGGGAGTGAGATCCTGTCAAAACCAGTAGTTCAACTTTTGAACAAATCATACTGGATGATGTCTGATCGTCCAGGCCGATCTGTTCATCGAACTAATCATCCTGGACGATATTTATATCGTCCTGGACGATCCAATATGATCTCAAAACCCTAGCCTCCATGATAATTTAAGCAATGATTTAAGAGTCAAAATTTGTTCTAATCGTCCTGGACAATCTATATATCGTACGGGACGATTTGTGCAAAATTTGTACTGATCGTCCTGTACTATCCCAGGATCGTACGGGACTTCAGGCCAAATTCTGCACATCGTCCAGGACGATCCTGCGATCGTCCAGGATAATCTTTGGCGGCAAAATTGAGTTTTTAGTGTTTTCTGAAGCCGTCTTTTGGAGCACATCGTCCTGGACGATCCGGCGATCGTCCTGGACGATCTTTGCCCCCAGAACTAATTTGGAAGGGTTTTTGGAGCTCTTTATTTAAGCTTTCTCAAGGCACTTAATAGGTGTCTTTGGCAGCCATTGAGGCTTCATTCTTTTGGAGAAAACTTGAAGAGAGAGCTTGAAAGGGAGAGAGGAAAGGGTGGAGTTTGAGAGGGAGAAGTTCCTGGGAAGGGGGTTTCTCGAGGGAGTGTGAGGGGGTTCACATGGTTGCTCCGACAGGCTTGCACCTAAGTACAGTCGGATTCAAGGCTTGTCTCGAAGGAAGTTTTGGGAAGAAGAAGTGCTCTTTAGTGTCAAAGGACCCGGCTACTCCGCCGCACCGGGGAAGGTGGAAGTGATTTTGTAAGGGCTTCTCCGCCTAGCTATGGGGGCTGAAGGAGAGACACTTTTGGTTTAGTGCAATACTTGGAGGGTGCGTCCGAGGTGTGGACGTAGGTCAGGTTGGACCGAACCACTATAAATCCGGTGTGTTCTTTCTTATTATTTTTCCGTACTTTATTTTGTTTCGATTATCTTCTTGGGTGATATCTGTGATTGATCTTTTTATCATTATTTTAATTTGTTTTCGCTGCACGTTATAAAAAGATTTTTGTTTTGTTTTAAATATCCAATTCACCCCCCCCCCCTCTTGGTTAGCCTCGGGACTAGTTCACTAGGGCTTAACATCCCTATCGAACTTTCATTAGGGCTTAGGGCTTAGGGCTTAGGGCTTAGGGTTGAGGGCTTAGGGATTTTAGGTTAGGGTTTAGGGTTTAGGGTTTATGGTTTTAGGGTTTAGGGTTTAGGGTTTAGGGCTTAGGGTTTTATTGTTTAGGGTTTTATGGTTTAGGGTTTAGGGTTTTAGAGTTTAGGGTTTAGGGTTTAGGGTTTTGGTTTAGGGTTTAGGGTTTAGGTTTTGGGTTTAGGGTTTGGGGTTTAGGATTAATGGTTTTTAGGGTTTAGGGTTTTGGGTGTTTAGGGTTTAGATTTTATGGTTTAGGGTTTAGGCTTTAGGGTCTAGGGTTTTAGGTTTTTTTTTTTAGGGATTTTAGGATTTAGGGTTTAGGTTTTTGGGTTTGGGGTTTGGGGTTTGGGGTTTAGGGTTTATAGTTTAGGGTTTAAGGTTTTAGGGTTTAGGGTTTAAGGTTTTAGGGTTTAGGGTTTTTTAAGGTTTTAGGGTTTAGGGTTTATGGTTTTTTTGGTTTATGGTTTAGGATTTAGGGTTTACGTTTTTCTTTTAGGGTTTTATTGTTTAGGGTTTTAGGGTTTAGGGTGTAGGGTTTAGGGTTTAGAGTTTAAGGTTTTTAGGGATTAGGGTTTAGGATTTAGTGTTTTTTTTAGGGTTTAGGGTTTAGGGGTTAAGGTTTTTAAGCTTTTTTAGGTTTAGGGTTTAGGGTTTTTAGGGTTTAGGGTTTAGGGGTTTTTAGGGTTTAGGGTTTAGGGTATAAGGTTTAGGGTTTAAGGTTTTTAGGGTTTAGAGTTTAGGGTTTACATTTTTTAGGGTTTATGGTTTTTTAGGGTTAAGGGTATAGGGTACAGGGTTTAGGGTTTTTAGGGTTTAGGATTTAGGGTTAAGGTGTAGGGCTTAGGGCTTAGGATTTTTTATGGTTTAGGGTTTAGGGTTTAGGGTTTTAGTGTTTAGGGCTTAGGGTTTAGGGTTTTGAGTTAATGGTTTAGGATTTAGGGTTTAGGGTTTAGGGTTTTAGGATTTAGGGTTTAGGGTTTAGGGTTTAGGGTTTAGAGTTTAGGGTATTAGGTTTAGGGTTTAGAGTTTAGGTTTTTTTTTTAGGGTTTATGTTTTACGATTTTGGGTTTAGGGTTTAAGGTTTTTAAGGTTTAGGGTTTAGGATTTAGGGTATGGCATTTAGGGTTTAGGGTTAGGATTTAGGGTTTAGGGTTTTTTATGGTGTAGGTTTAGGATTTAGGGTTTTAGGGTTTTCTTTTTTTTTCAGGGTTTTTAGGGGTTTAGGGTTTTAGGTTTAAGGTTTAGGGTTTAGTGTATAGTGTTTAGCGCTTAGGATTTAGATTAGGGTTTAGTGTTTAGGGTTTATGGTTTATGGTTTAGGGTTCAAGGTTTAGGGTTTTTAGGGTTTAGGGTTTAAAATATAGGGTTTAGGGTTTAGAGTTTAGGGTTTTTTGGGATTTAAGGTTTAGGGTTTAGGGTTTAGGGTTTAGGGTTTAGAGTTTAGGGTTTTTTGGGATTTAAGGTTTAGGTTTTAGGGTTTAGGGTTTAGGTTTAGGGTTTAAGATTTAGGGTTTAGGGTTATTTAGGATTTTAGGGTCTTGGGTTTTTTTTTGTTTTAGGATATAGGGTTTAGGGTTTTTAAGGTTTAGGGTTTAGGGTTTAGGTTTTTCTTTTAGGGTTTTATGGATTAGGGTTTAGGATTTAGTGTTTTTTTAGGGTTTAGTGTTAAATGTTTAGGGTTTTTAAGCTTTTTTAGGGTTTAGGGTTTTTGTGGTTTAGGTTTTAGGGGTTTTTAGGGTTTAGGGTATAAGGTTTAGGATTTTTAGGGTTTAGGTTTTAAGGTTTAGGGTTTCTTTAATAGATTATTGTTTAGGGTTTAGGGTTTAGGGTTTAGGCTTTATGGTTTTTTTGGTTTATGGTTTAGGATTTAGGCTTTAGGGTTTAGGTTTTTCTTTTAGGGTTTTAGGGTTTAGGGTTTTAGGGTTTAGGGTTTAGAGTTTAAGGTTTTTAGGGTTTAGGGTTTAGGATTTGGTGTTTTTTTTTTAGGGTTTAGGGTTTAGGGGTTAAGGTTTTAAGCTTTTTAGGTTAGGGTTTAGGGTTTTTAGGGTTTAGGGTTTAGGGGTTTTTATAGTTTAGGGTTTTGGGTATAAGGTTTAGGGTTTAGAGTTTAGTGTTTTTAGGGTTTAGAGTTTAGGGTTTTTAAGGGTTTTTAGGGTTTATGGTTTAGGGTCTATGGTTTTTTAGGGTTAAGGGTATAGGGTACAGGGTATAGGGTTTAGGGTTTTTAGGGTTTAGGATTAGGGTTTAAGGAGTAGGGCTTAGGGCTTAGGATTTTTTATGGTTTAGGGTTTAGGGTTTAGGGTTTTAGTGTTTAGGGCTTAGGGTTTAGGGTTTTGAGTTAAGGGTTTAGGATTTAGGGTTTGGGTTTAGGGTTTAGGGTTTTAGGATTTACGGTTTAGGGTTTAGGGTTTAGGGTTTAGAGTTTAGGGTATTAGGTTTAGGGTTTAGAGTTTAGGTTTTTTTTTAGGGTTTATGTTTTACGATTTTGGGTTTAGGGTTTAAGGTTTTTAAGGGTTTTTAAGGTTTAGGGTTTAGGATTTAGGGTATGGCATTTAGGGTTTAAGGTTAGGATTTAGGGTTTAGGGTTTTTTATGGTGTAGGTTTAGGATTTAGGGTTTTTGAGTTTTCTTTTTTTTTTTTCAGGGTTTTTAGGGTTTAGGGTTTTAGGTTTAAGGTTTAGGGTTTATTGTATAGTGTTTAGCGCTTAGGATTTCGGATTAGGGTTTAGTGTTTAGGGTTTATGGTTTAGGGTTTAGGGTTCAAGGTTTAGGGTTTTTAGGGTTTAGGGTTTAGGATATAGGGTTTAGGGTTTAGGGTTTAGAGTTTAGGGTTTTTTGGGATTTATGGTTTAGGGTTTAGGGTTTAGGGTTTAGAGTTTAGGGTTATTTGGGATTTTAGGTTTAGGTTTTAGGGTTTAGGGTTTAGGTTTAGGGTTTAATATTTTAGGGTTTACGGTTATTTAGGATTTTAGGGTTTTGTGTTTTTTTTGTTTTAGGATATAGGGTTTAGGGTTTTTAAGGTTTAGGGTTTAGGGTTTAGGTTTTTCTTTTAGGGTTTTATGGATTAGGGTTTAGGATTTAGTGTTTTTTTTAGGGTTTAGTGTTAGTTTTAAGCTTTTTTAGGGTTCAGGGTTCAGGGTTTTTGTGGTTTAGGTTTTAGGGGTTTTTAGGGTTTAGGGTATAAGGTTTAGGGTTTTAGGGTTTAGGGTTTAAGGTTTAGGGCTTAGGGTTTTTTTAATGGATTATTGTTTAGGGTTTAGGGTTTAGGCTTTAAGGTTTAGGATTTAGGGTTTAGGGTTTAGGGTTTTTTAGGGTTTAAGGTTTAGGGTGCAGGGTTTAGGGTTTTGGGTTTCAGGTTTTAGGGTTTAGAGTTTAGGGTTTAGGTTTTAGGGTTTAGGGTTTAGGGTTTGGGTTTATGGTTTATGGTTTAGGGTTTATGGTTTTTAGGGTTTATGGTTTAGAATTTAGGGTTTAGGATTTAGGTTTTAAGGTGTTTAGGGTTAAGGTTTTGGGGTTTAGGGTGTAGGGTTTAGTGTTTAGGATTTTTAGGGTTTAGGGTTAGAGTTTAGGGTTTACGGTTTTGTGTTTAGTGGTTTTAGGGTTTAGGTTTTAGGGTTTAGGGTTTTTAGAGATTTAGGGATTTAGCTTTAGGGTTTAGGGTTTAGGGTTTTTTAATGTTTTTAGGGTTTAGGGTTTTGGGTTTTGGGTTTTTTTTAAAGGGTTTTTTGGGTTTAGGGTTTAGTGTTTGGAGTTTAGGGTATGGGGTTAGGCTTTAGGGCTTAGGGTTTAGGGTTTAGGATTTAGGGTGTTTTAGGGTTTTTTATTATTTAGGTTTTTGGATTTAGGGTTTTAGGGTTTTTTTATTTTCAGGATTTTTAGGTTTAGGGTTTTAGGGTTTAGGGTCTAGTTTTTAGTGTTTAGGGCTTAGGGTTTAGGGTTTAGGGTTTAATGTTTATGGTTTTTTAAGGTTTAGGGTTTAGGGTTTTGGGTTTTGGGTTTTAGGGTTGAGAGTTATTTAGGGTTTTAGGGTTTAGGGTTTAGGGTTTTTTTAGGTTTTAGGATTTAGGATTTAGTGTTTAGGTTTTTATTTTAGGGTTTTAGGGTTTAGGGTTTAGGGTTTAAGGTTTATTGTCTAAGATTTTTAGGGATTAGGGTTTAGGATTTAGTGTTTTTTTTAGGGTTTAGGGTTTAGGGTTTAAGGTTTTAGGCTTTTTTAGGGTTTAGGATTTAGGGTTTTTAGGGTTTATGGTTTAGGGGTTTTTAGGGTTAGGGTTTAGGGTATAAGGTTTAGGGTTTAGGGTTTAGGGTTTAGAATTAAGGGTTTAGGGTTTAAGGTGTTTAGGGTTAAGGTTTTAGGGTTTAGGGTGTAGGGTTTAGTGTTTAGGATTTTTAGGGTTTACGGTTTAGTGTTTAGTGGTTTTAGGGTTTTGGTTTAGGTTTTTAGAGATTTAGGGATTAAGCTTTAGGGTTTAGGGTTTAGGGTTTAGGGTTTTTTAATGTTTTTAGGGTTTAGGGTTTAGGGTTTTAGGTTTTTTTTTTAAAGGGTTTTTTGGGTTTAGGGTTTAGGGTTTAGTGTTTAGAGTTTAGGGTATGGGGTTAGGCTTTAGGGTTTAGGGATTAGGGTTTAGGGCTTAGGATTTAGGGTTTTTTAGGGTTTTTTATTGTTTAGGTTTTAAGATTTAGGGTTTTAGGGTTTTTTTTATTTTTAGGATTTTTAGAGTTTAGGGTTTTAGCGTTTAGAGTCTAGGGCTTAGGGTTTAGGGTTAAGGTTTAAGGTTTATGGTTTTTTAAGGTTTAGGGTTTAGGGTTTAGGGTATGGGGTTTAGGGTTTAGCATTTAGCGTTTATGGTTTTTAGTGATTTAAGGTTTACGGTTTAGGGTTTTAGGGTTGAGGGTTATTTAGGTTTAGGGTTTTTTTAGGTTTTAGGATTTAGGGTTTAGAGTTTAGGATTTTATTATAGGGTTTTAGGGTTTTGGGTTTTAGGGTTTAGGGTTTAGGGTTTAAGGTTTAGAGTCTAAGGTTTTTAGGGATTAGGGTTTAGGATTTAGTCTTTTTTTTTAGGGTTTAGGGTTTATGGTTTAAGGTTTTTAAGCTTTGTTAGGGTTTAGGTTTTAGGGTTTTTAGGGTTTATGGTTTAGGGCTTTTTAGGGTTTAGTGTTTAGGGTATAAGGTTTAGCGTTTAGGGTTTAGGGTTTTTAGGGTTTAGGGTTTATGGTTTTTTAGGGTTTTTAGGGTTTACAGTTTAGGGTTAAGGGTTTTTTAGGGTTTAGGGTTTAGGGTTTAGGGCTTAGGGCTTAGGGCTTAGGGTTTTTTATGGTTTATGGGTTAGGGTTTAGGGTTTTAGTGTTTAGGGCTTAGGGTTTAGGGTTTTGAGTTAAGGGTTTAGGATTTAGGATTTAGGGTTTAGGGTTCAAGGTCTAGGTTTTTTAGGGTTTAGGCTTTAGGGTTTAGGAAATAGGGTTTAGGGTTTAGGGTTTAGGGTTTAGAGTTTAGGGTTTTTTGGGATTTAAGGTTTAGGGTTTTAGGGTTTAGGGTTTACGTTTAGGGTTTAAGATTTTAGGGTTTAGGGTTATTTAGGATTTTAGGGTTTTGGGTTTTTTTTTGTTTTAGGATATAGGGTTTATGGTTTTTAAGGTTTAGGGTTTAGGGTTTAGGTTTTTCTTTTAGGGTTTTATGGATTAGGGTTTAGGATTTAGTGTTTTTTTTAGGGTTTAGTGCTTAATGTTTAGGGTTTTTAAGCTTTTTTAGGGTTTAGGGTTCAGGCTTTTTGTGGTTTAGGGTTTAGATGTTTTTGGTGTTTAGGGTTTAGGGTATTAGGTTTAGGGTTTAAGGTTTAGGGTTTAGGGTTTAAGGTTTAGGGCATAGGGTTTTTTTAATGGATTATTTTTTAGGGTTTAGGGTTTAGGGTTTAGGGTTTAAGCTTTAAGGTTTAGGATTTAGAGTTTAGGGTTTAGGGTTTAGGGTTTAAGGTTTAGGGTTTTTTAGGGTTTAGGGTTTAGGGTGTAGGGTGTAGGGTTTAGGGTTTCGGGTTTTAATGTTTAGGGTTTAGGGTATAGGTTTTAGGGTTTAGGGTTAGGGTTTGGGTTTATGGTTTAAGGTTTAGGGTTTAGGGTTTAGAATTTAGGGTTTAGGGTTTAGGGTTTAAGGTGTTTATGGTTAAGGTTTTAGGGTTTAGGGTGTAGGGTTTTGTGTTTAGGGTTTTTAGGGTTTAGGGATAGAGTTTAGGGTTTACGATTGAGTGTTTAGTGGTTTTAGGGTTTAGGTTTTCGGGTTTAGGGTTTAGGGTTTTTAGAGATTTAGGGATTAAGCTTTAGGGTTTACGGTTTTTTAATGTTTTTAGGGTTTAGGGTTTAGGGTTTAGGATTTAGGGTTTTTTAGGTTTTTTTATTATTTAGGTTTTAGGATTTAGGGTTTTAGAGTTTTTTTTATTTTCATGATTTTTAGAGTTTAGGGTTTAGCTTTTAGGGTCTAGTCTTTAGTGTTTAGGGCTTAGGGTTTAGGTTTAGGGTTTAAGGATTATGGTTTTTTAAGGTATAGGGTTTAGGGTTTAGCGTTTATGGTTTTTAGTGGTTTAAGGTTTAGGGTTTAGGGTTAGGGTTTTAGGGTTGAGGGTTATTTAGGGTTTTAGGGTTTCGGGTTTAGGGTTTTTTTAGTTTTTAGGATTTAGGGTTTAGAGTTTAGGTTTTTATTTTAGGGTTTTAGGGTTTTGGATTTTAGGGTTTAGGGTTTAGGGTTTAAGGTTTAGAGTCTAAGGTTTTTAGGGATTAGGGTTTAGGATTTAGTGTTTTTTTAAGGGTTTAGGGTTTACGGTTTAAGGTTTTTAAGCTTTTTTAGGGTTTAAGATTTAGTGCTTTTAGGGTTCATGGTTTAGGGGTTTTAGGGTTTAGGGTTTAGGGTATAAGGTTTAGGGTTTAGGGTTTAGGGTTTTTAGTGTTTAGGCTTTAGGAGTTTTTAGGATTTTTAGGGTTTACAGTTTAGTGTTTAGGGTTTTTTAGGGTTAAGGGTATAGGGTACAGGTTTTAGGGTTTAGGGTTTTTAGGGTTTAGGGGGGCTTAGGGCTTAGGGGTTTGGGTTTTTTATGGTTTAGGGTTTAGGGTTTAGGGTTTTAGTGTTTAGGGCTTAGGGTTTAGGGTTTTGAGTTAAGGGTTTAGGATTTAGGGTTTAGGGTTTAGGGTTTTAGGGTTTAGGGTTTAAGGTTTAGGGTTTAGGGTTTAGAGTTTAGGGTACAAGGTTTAGGGTTTAGAGTTTAGGGTTTTTTTGTAGGGTTTATGTTTTAAGATTTTGGGTTTAGGGTTTAAGGTTTTTTATGGTTTTTAGAGTTTAGGGTTTAGGATTTAGGGTTTGGCATTAGGGTTTAGGGTTAGGATTTAGGGTTTACGATTTTTTATGGTGTAGGTTTAGGATTTAGGGTTTTAGGGTTTTCTTTTATTTTCAGGGTTTTTAGGGTTTAGGGTTTTAGGTTTAAGGTTTAGGGTTTAGTGTATAGTGTTTAGGGCTTAGGATTTAGGGTTAGGGTTTAGTGTTTAGGGTTTATGGTTTAGGGTTTAGGGTTCAAGGTTTAGGGTTTTTTGGTTTAGGGTTTAGGGTTTAGGATATAGGGTTTAGGGGTTAGGGTTTAGAGTTTAGGGTTTTTTGGGATTTAAGGTTTAGGGTTTAGGGTTTAGGTTTAGGGTTTAAGATTTTAGGGTTTAGGGTTATTTGTTTTTTTTGGGTTTAGTGTTTAATGTTTAGGGTTTTTAAGCTTTTTTAGGGTTTAGGGTTCAGGGTTTTTGTGGTGTAGGGTTTAGGGGTTTTTAGTGTTTAGGGTTTAGGGTGTAAGGTTTAGGGTTTAAGGTTTAAGGTTTTTAGGATTTAGGGTTTAGGGTTTTGAGGTTTAGGGCATAGGGTTTTTCTAATGGATTATTTTTTAGGGTTTAGGGTTTATGGTTTAGGGTTTATGCTTTAAGGTTTAGGATTTAGAGTTTAGGGTTTAGGGTTTAGGGTTTAAGGTTTAGGGTTTTTTAGGGTTTAGGGTTTAGGGTGTAGGGTTTAGGGTTAGGGTTTCGGGTTTTAATGTTTAGGGTTTAGGGTATAGGTTTTAGGGTTTAGGGTTAGGGTTTGGGTTTATGGTTTAAGGTTTAGGGTTTAGGGTTTAGAATTTAGGGTTTAGGGTTTAGAATTTAGGGTTTAGGGTTTAGGGTTTAAGGTGTTTATGGTTAAGGTTTTAGGGTTTAGGGTGTAGGGTTTTGTGTTTAGGGTTTTTAGGGTTTAGGGATAGAGTTTAGGGTTTACGGTTTAGTGTTTAGTGGTTTTAGGGTTTAGGTTTTCGAGTTTAGGGTTTAGGGTTTTTAGAGATTTAGGGATTAAGCTTTAGGGTTTAGGGTTTTTTAATGTTTTTAGGGTTTAGGGTTTAGGGTTTAGGATTTATGGTTTTTTAGGTTTTTTTATTATTTAGGTTTTAGGATTTAGGGTTTTAGGGTTTTTTTTATTTTCATGATTTTTAGAGTTTAGGGTTTAGCTTTTAGGGTCTAGTCTTTAGTGTTTAGGGCTTAGGGTTTAAGGTTTAGGGTTTAAGGATTATGGTTTTTTAAGGTATAGGGTTTAGGGTTTAGCATTTAGCGTTTATGGTTTTTAGTGGTTTAAGGTTTAGGGTTTAGGGTTTAGGGTTTTAGGGTTGAGGGTTATTTAGGGTTTTAGGGTTTCGGGTTTAGGGTTTTTTTAGTTTTTAGGATTTAGTGTGTAGAGTTTAGGTTTTTATTTTAGGGTTTTAGGGTTTTGGATTTTAGGGTTTAGGGTTTAGGGTTTAAGGTTTAGAGTCTAAGGTTTTTAGGGATTAGGGTTTAGGATTTAGTGTTTTTTTAAGGGTTTAGGGTTTAGGGTTTAAGGTTTTTAAGCTTTTTTAGGGTTTAAGATTTAGTGCTTTTAGGGTTCATGGTTTAGGGGTTTTAGGGTTTAGGGTTTAGGGTATAAGGTTTAGGGTTTAGGGTTTAGGGTTTTTAGGGTTTAGGCTTTAGGGGTTTTTAGGATTTTTAGGGTTTACAGTTTAGTGTTTAGGGTTTTTTAGGGTTAAGGGTATAGGGTACAGGTTTTAGGGTTTAGGGTTTTTAGGGTTTAGGGTTTAGGGATTAGGGCTTAGGGCTTAGAGGTTTAAGTTTTTTATGTTTTAGGGTTTAGGGTTTTGGGTTTTTTTTAAAGGGTTTTTCGGGTTTAGGGTTTAGGGTTTAGTGTTTGGAGTTTAGGGTATGGGGTTAGGCTTTAGGGTTTAGGGTTTAGGGTTTAGGATTTTGGGTTTTTTATTGTTTAGGTTTTAGGATTTAGGGTTTTAGGGTTTTTTTATTTTCAGGATTTTTAGAGTTTAGGATTTTAGGATTTGGGGTCTAGTGTTTAGTGTTTAGGGCATAGGGTTTATGGTTTAGGGTTTAAGGTTTATGGTTTTTTAAGGTTTAGGGTTTAGGGTTTAGGGTATAGGGTTTAGGGTTTAGGGTTTAGCATTTAACATTTATGGTTTTTAGTGATTTAAGATTTAGGGTTTAGGGTTTAGGGTTTTAGGGTTGAGGGTTATTTAGGGTTTTAGGGTTTAGGGTTTAGGGTTTTTTTAGGTTTTAGGATTTAGGGTTTAGAGTTTAGGTTTTTATTTTAGGGTTTTAGGGTTTTGGGTTTTAGGGTTTAGGGTTTAGGGTTTAAGGTTTAGAGTCTAAGGTTTTTAAGGATTAGAATTTAGGATTTAGTGTTTTTTTTAGGGTTTAGGGTTTAGCGTTTAAGGTTTTTAAGCTTTTTTAGGGTTTTTAGGGTTTATGGTTTAGGGATTTTTAGGGTTTAGGGTTTAGGGTATAAAGTTTAGGGTTTAGAGTTTAGGGTTTTTAGGGTTTAGGGTTTTTTAGGGTTTTTAGGGTTTACAGTTTAGGGTTTAGGGTTTTTTAGTGTTAAGGGTATAGGGTACAGGTTTTAGGGTTTAGGGTTTTTAGGGTTTAGGGTTTATGGTTTAGGGCTTAGGGCTTAGGGCTTAGGATTTTTTATGGTTTATGTTTTAGGGTTTAGGGTTTTAGTCTTTAGGGCTTAGGGTTTAGGGTTTTGAGTTAAGGGTTCAGGATTTAGGGTTTAGGGTTTAGGGTTTAAGGGTTTAGGGTTTAGGTTTTAGGGTTTAGAGTTTAGAGTATAAGATTTAGGGTTTAGAGTTTAGGGTTTTTTTGTAGGGTTTAGGGTTTAGGGTTTAAGGTTTTTAGAGTTTACGGTTTAGGATTTAGGGTTTGGCATTTAGGGTTTAGGGTTAGGATTTAGGGCTTAGGGTTTTTTATGGGGTAGGTTTAGGATTTAGGGTTTTCTTTTATTTTCAGGGTTTTTAGGGTTTAGGGTTTTAGGTTTAAGGTTTAGGGTTTAGTGTATAGTGTTTAGGGCTTAGGATATAGGGTTAGGGTTCAGTGTTTAGGTTTTATGGTTTAGGGTTTAGGGTTCAAGGTTTAAGGTTTTTAGGGTTTAGGGTTTAGGGTTTAGGATATAGGGCTTAGGGTTTAGGGTTTAGGGTTTAGAGTTTAGGGTTTTTTGGGATTTAAGGTTTAGGGTTTAGGGTTTAGGGTTTAGGGTTTAGGTTTAGGGTTTAAGATTTTAGTGTTTAGGGTTATTTTGGATTTTAGGGTTTTGGGTTTTTTTTTGTTTTAGGATATAGGGTTTATGGTTTTTAAGGTTTAGAGTTTAGGGTTTAGGTTTTTCTTTTAGGGTTTTATGGATTAGGGTTTAGGATTTAGTATTTTTTTTAGGGTTTAGTGTTTAATGTTTAGGGTTTTAAGCTTTTTTATGGTTTAGGGTTCAGGGTTTTTGTGGTTTAGGGTTTAGGGGTTTTTAGTGTTTAGGGTTTAGGGTATAAGGTTTAGGGTTTAAGGTTTAGGGTTTAGGGTTTAAGGTTTAGGGCATAGGGTTTTTTTAATGGATTATTTTGTAGGGCTTAGGGTTTAGGGTTTAGGGTTTAGGCTTTAAGGATTAGGATTTAGAGTTTAGGGTTTAGGGTTTACGGTTTAAGGTTTAGGGTTTATGGTGTAGGGATTAGGGTTTAGGGTTTCGGGTTTTAATGTTTAGGGTTTAGGGTTTAGAGTTTAGGGTTTTTTGGGATTTAACGTTTAGGGTTTAGGGTTTAGGTTTAGGGTTTAAGATTTTAGGGTTTAGGGCTATTTAGGATTTTAGGGTTTCGGGTTTTTTTTTTTTTTTGGATTTAGGGTTTAGGGTTTTTAAGGTTTAGGGTTTAGGGTTTAGGTTTTTCTTTTAGGGTTTTATGGATTAGGATTTAGGATTTAGTGTTTTTTTTAGGGTTTAGTGTTTAATGTTTAGGATTTTTAAGCTTTTTTAGGGTTTAGGGTTCAGGGTTTTTGTGTTTTAGGGTTTAGGGGTTTTTAGTGTTTAGGGTTTAGGGTATAAGGTTTAGGGTTTAAGGTTTAGGGTTTTTAGGGTTTAGGGTTTTGGGTTTAAGGTTTAGGGCCTATGGTTATTTTAATGGATTTTTTTTTAGGGTTTAGGGTTCAGGGTTTAGGCTTTAAGGTTTAGGATTTAGCGTTTAGGGTTTTTAGGGTTTAGGGATTAGAATTTTTGGGTTTAGGGTTTAGGGTTTAAGGTGTTTAGGGTTAAGGTTTTAGGGTTTAGGGTGTAGGGTTTAGTGTTTAGGGTTTTTAGGGTTTAGGGTTAGAGTTTAGGGTTTACGGTTTAGTGTTTAGTGGTTTTAGGGTTTAGGGTTTTTAGAGATTTAGGGATTAAGCTTTAGGGTTTATGGTTTAGGGTTTAGGGTTTTTTAATATTTTTAGGGTTTAGGGTTTAGGGTTTTGAGTTTTTTTTTAAAGGGTTATTTGGGTTTTGGGTTTAGGGTTTAGTGTTTGGAGTTTAGGGTATGGGGTTAGGCTTTAGGGTTTAGGATTTAGGGTTTAGGGTTTAGGATTTAGGGTTTTTTATTGTTTAGGTTTTAGGATTTATGGTTTTAGGGTTTTTTTTATTTTTAGGATTTTTAGAGTTTAGGGTTTTAGGGTTTAGGGTCTAGTGTTTAGTGTTTAGGGCTTAGGGTTTAGGGTTTAAGGTTTATGGTTTTTTAAGGTTTAGGGCTTAGAGTTTAGGGTTTAGGGTTTAGGGTTTAGCGTTTAGCGTTTATGGTTTTTAGTGATTTAAGATTTAGGATATAGGGTTTAGGGTTTTAGGGTTGAGGGTTATTTAGGATTTTAGGGTTTAGGGTTTAGGGTTTTTTTAGGTTTTAGGATTTAGGGTTTAGTGTTTAGGTTTTTATTTTTATTGTTTTCGGGTTTTGGGTTTTAGGGTTTAGGGTTTAGGGTTTAAGGTTTAGAGTCTAAGGTTTTTAAGTATTAGAGTTTAGGATTTAGTGTTTTTTTTTAGGGTTTAGGTTTTAGGGTTTAAGGTTTTTAAGCTTTTTTAAGGTTTAGGATTTAGGATTTTTAGGGTTTATGTTTTAGAGGTTTTTTGGGTTTAGGGTATAAGGTTTAGGGTTTAGGGTTTTGGGTTTTTTAGGGTTTTTAGGGTTTACAGTTTAGGGTTTAGGGTTTTTTAGGGTTAAGGGTATAGGGTACAGGTTTTAGGGTACAGGGTTTTTAGGGTTTAGGGTTTAGGGTTTAGGGCTTAGGGTTTAGGTCTTAGGGTTTTTTATGGTTTAGAGTTTAGGGTTTTATGGTTTAGGGTTTAAGATTTAGGGTTTAGAGTTTAGGGTTTAGGATTTAGGGTTTAAGGTTTAGGGTTTTTAGGGTTTAGGGTTTAGGGTTTAAGGTTTAGGGTTTTAGGTTTTAGGGATTAGGGTTTAGGGATTTTTTGGCTTTTTAGGGTTTAGGGTTTTTAAGGATTTTTAGGTTTTAAGGTATAGGGTTTTTAGGGTTTACAGTTTAGGGTTTAGGGTTTTTTAGGGTTAAGGTATAAGGTATAGGGTATAGGGTTTAGGGATTAGGGTTTAGGGTTTAGGGCTTAGGACTTAGGGCTTAGGGCTTAGGGATTAGGGATTTTTAGGGTTTAGGGTTTAGGGTTTAGGGTTTATGGTTTAGTGTTTTTAGGGTTTAGGGTTTAGGGCTTTATTATTTAGGGTTTAGGATTTTTAGGGTTTAGGGTTTTGGGCTTTGGACTTTGGGCTTAAGGCTTAGTGCTTAGGGCTTAGGGCTTAGGGATTTTTAGGGTTTAGGGTTTAGGGTTTAGGGTTTAGGGTTTAAGGTTTTGGGGTTTAGGGATTATTTGGCTTTTTAGGGTTGAGGGTTTTTTAGGGTTTAGGGTTTAGGGTTTAGGGTTTAAGGTTTAGGGTTTTAGGGTTAAGGGTTTAGGGATTTTTTGGCCTTTTAGGGTTTAGGGTTTTTTATGGTTTTTAAGGTTGTTTAGGATTTAGGGTATAGGTTTTTAGGGTTTACTGTTTAGGGTTTCGAGTTTTTTAGGGTTAAGGTATAGGGTATAGGGTTTAGGGTTTAGGGATTGGGGTTTAGGGCTTAGGACTTAGGGTTAGGGCTTAGGGCTTATGGCTTAGGGATTTTTAGGGTTTAGGGTTTAGGGTTTAGGATTTTGGGTTTTGGGTTTAGGGTTTAGGGTTTTAGGGTTTAGGGCTTAGGGTTTTATTGTTTTGGGTTTAGGGTTTACGATTTAGGGTTTAGGGTTTAGGGTTTTTATGGTTTAGGGTTTAGGGTTTAGGGTTTTAGGGTTTAAAGTTTATGGTTTAGGGTTTTGGGTTTAGGGTTTAGGGTTTAGGTTTTGGGATTAGGATTTGGGGTTTAGTATTAATGGTTTTTAGGGTTTAGGGTTTAGGGTTTAGGGTGTTTAGGGTTTAGATTTTATGTTTTAGGGTTTAGGGTTTTTAGGGTTTAGGGTTGTTAGGGTTTAGGGTCTAGGGTTTTTAGGTTTTTTTTTTAGGGATTTTAGGATTTTGGGTTTAGGTTTTAGGGTTTGGGGTTTAGGGTTTAGGGTTTATTGTTTAGGGTTTAAGGTTTTAGGGTTTAGGGTTATTTAGGGTTTTAGGGTTTAGGGTTTTTTTAGGTTTTAGGGTTTGAGGTTTATGGTTTTTATGGTTTAGGGTTGAGGATTTAAGGTTTAGGGTTTAGGTTTTTTTTAGGGTTTTATGGTTTAGGGTTTAGAGTTGAAGGTTTTTTTCCATTAGGCTTTAGGATTTAGTGTTTTTTTTAGGGTTTAGGGTTTAGGGGTTAAGGTTTTTAAGCTTTTTTAGAGTTTAGGGTTTAGGGTTTTTAGGGTTTAGGGTTTAGGGTTTCTTAGGATTTAGGGTTTAGGCTTTAAGGACTTTAGGGTTTAGGGTTAGGATTTTTTAGCCTTTTTAGGGTTTACGATTTTTAGGGTTTATAGTTTAGGGTTTTTTAGGGTTAAGGGTATAGGGTACAAGGTTTAGGTTTTAGGGTTTTTAGGGTTTAGGGTTTAGGGTTTATGGTTTAGGGCTTAGGGCTTAGGCTTAGGGTTGTTTATGGTTTAGGGTTTAGGGTTTTAGTGTTTAGGGCTTAGGGTTTAGGGTTTTGAGTTTAGGGTTTAGGATTTAGGGATTAGGATTTTTAGGGTTTAGGGTTTAGGGTTTTAGGGTTTAGGGTTTAGGGTTTAGAGTTTTTTTGGCTTTTTAGGGTTTAGGGTTTTTAATGGTTTTTAGGATTTAGGGTTTTTTAAGGTTTTTAGGGTTTAGGGTTTTTAGGGTTTACAGTTTAGGGTTTAGGGTTTTTTAGGATTTAGTGTTTTGGGTTTAGGTCTTAGGGCTTAGGATTTTTATGGTTTAGGGTTTAGGGTTTCAGGGTTTAGTGCTTAAGGTTTGGTTTTTAATGTTTAGGGTTTATGATTTAGGGTTTAGGGTTTAGGGTTTAGGGTTTAGGGTTTTAGGGTTTAGGGTTTAGGGTTTTGGGTTTTGGGTTTGGTTTTGGGTTTAGGGTTTGGGGTTTAGGATTTAGGGTTTTTAGGGTTTAGGGTTTAGGGTTTAGGGTTTAGATTTTATTGTTTAGGGTTTATGGTTTAGGGCTTTTGGAATTTAGGATTTTTAGGGTTTAGGGTTTAGGATTTTTGGGTTTAGGATTTAGGATTTAGGGTTTAAGGTTTTTAGGGATTTAGGGTTTAGGGTTTAGGGTTTTAGGTTTAGAGTTTTTTAGGGTTTTAGGTTTTGGGGTTTACGGTTTACGGTTAGGGTTTAGGGTTTAGGGTTTAGATTTTAGGGGTTTTTAGGGTTTTTTACGGTTTAGGATTTTGGGTTTAGGGTTTTAGGGGTTTTTTTGGGGTTTCAGGGTTTAGAGTCTTTTAGGGTTTTAGGGTTTTATCGTTTAGGGTTTAGGGTTCAAGGTTTTTTTAGGGTTTTAGGGTTTAGGATTTTAGGTTTTATGGTTAGGGTTTAAGGTTTAAGGTTTTTAGGGTTTAGGGTTTTTTTGTAGGGTTTAGGGTTTTTTTGTAGGGTTTAGGGTTTTTTTAGGACTTTTTAGGCTTTTAGGGTTTAGGATTTAGGATTTTGGATTTTTTAGGGTTTTTTAGGTATTTTAGGGATTAGGATTTAGGGTTTAGGGTTTTGGATTTTTTAGGGCTTAGGGTTAAAGGTATAGGGTTTATGGTTTAGGGTTTAGGGTTTTGTAGAGTTCAAGGTTTAGGGTTTAGGGCATAGGGTTTAGGGATTTTTAGGGTTTAGGGTTTAGGGTTTAGGGCTTAGGGTTTAGGGTTTAGCATTTTAATGATTTAAGGTTTAGGGTTTAGGGTTTAGGTTTCAGGGTTTATGGTTTAGAGTTTAAGGTTTTAGGGTTTAGGGTTTAGGGATATTTAGACTTTTAGGGTTTTAAGGGTTAGGGTTTTTATTTTGGGTTTTAGTGTTTTTTTATGGTTTATGGTTTAGGGTTTTTAAGTTTTTTTTGGGTTTTGGGTTTTGGGTTTAAGGTTAGGGGTTTAGGGTATAGGGTTTAGGGTTTAGTGTTTACGATTTTTAGGGTTTAGGGTTTAGGGACTAGTGTTTTTTATGGTTTAGGGTTTAGGGTTTACGGTTTAAGGTTTTTTTTATGGTTTTAATATTTAGGGTTTTAGGGTTTAGGGTTTAGGGTATAGTATTTATGGTTTTTAGGGATTAGGGTTTAGGAATTAGTGTTTTTTTTAGGGTTTAGGGTTTAGGGTTTAGGGCTTAGGGTTTTTTAGGGTTTAGGGTTTAGTGTTTAGTGTTTAGTGTTTTTAGGTTTTAAGCTTTAGGCTTTAGCGTTAAGGGATTAGTGTTTTTAGGATTTAGGGTTCAGGGTTTAGGGTTCAGGGTTTACGGTTTGGGTTTTTAGGGTTTAGTGTTTAGGGTTTAGGGTTTAGGGTTTAGGTTTTATGGGTTAGGGTTTTGGTTTTAGGGTTTATGGTTTTAGGGTTTAATGTTTAGGGTTTCAGGCTTAGGTTTTAGGGTTTAGGGTTCAAGGTTTTTTTTAGGGTTTAAGGATTTAGGATTTTAGGTTTTATGGTTATGGTTTTGGTTTATGGTTTAGGGTTTAAGGTTTTAGGGTTTAGGGTTTAGGGTTATTTAGGCTTTTAGGGTTTTAAGGGTTAGGGTTTTTTTATTTAGGATTCTCGTGTTTTTTTTACGGTTAGAGTTTAGGGTTTTTTTACGGTTGGTGTTTAGGGTTAAGGGTTTAGGGTTTAGTGTTTACGGTTTTTAGGGTTTATGGTTTAGGGTTTAGGGATTAGGATTTTTTATGGTTTAGGGTTTGGGTTTATGGTTTAGGGTTTAAGATTTTTTTTAGGGTTTTAAGATTTAGGGTTTTAGGGTTTAGGGTTTAGGGTATAGTATTTAAGGTTTTTAGGGATTAGGGTTTAGGATTTAGTATTTTTTTAGGGTTTACGGTTTAGTGTTTTTAGGGTATAGGTTTTAGGGATTAGGGTTTTTTAGGGTTTATAGTTTAGGGTTTAGGGTTTTTAGGGTTTAGAGTTTAAGGTTTAGGGTTTAGGGCTTAGGGTTTTTTAGGGTCTAGGGTTCAGGGTTTAGGGTTTAGGCTTTAGGGTTTAGGGTTTAGTGTTTTTAGGATTTAGGGTTCACGGTTTAGGGTTCAGGGTTTAGGGTTTGGGTTTTTAAGGGTTTAGTGTTTTAGGGTTTAGGGTTTAGGTTTTAGGGTTTATGATTTGGGGTTTAGGGTTTTTTAGGATATTTACGGTTTAGGGTTAGGGTTTAGGTTTTAGGGTTTAGGGTTTTAGGGTTTAATGTTTTGGGTTTAAGGCTTACGGTTTAGGGTTTAGGGTTCAAGGTTTTTTTTTAGGGTTTTAGTATTTAGGATTTTAGGTTTTATGGTTAGGGTTTAGGGTTTAAGGTTTTTAGGGTTTAGTGTTTAGGGGTTTTTTTAGGGTTTAGGGTTTAGAGTTTATGGTATTTTAGGATTTTTTAGGCTTTTTAGTATTTAGGATTTAGGATTTAGTATTTTGGGTTTTTTAGGGTTTTTTATGTATTTTAGGGACTAGGATTTAGAGTTTAGGGTTTTTTAGGATTTTTAGGGTTTAGGGTGTAGGGTTTTATGGTTTTTTAGGCCTTTGGGTTTATGGTCTAGGTTTTTTAGGGTTTAGGGTTTAGGATTTTTTTGCACTTAGGGTTAAGGGTATAAGGATTTTTTTGCACTTAAGGGTTTTATGGTTTAGGGCTTAGGGTTTCATAGGGTTCAAGGTTTAGGGTTTAGGGCATAGGATTTAGGGGTTTTTAGGGTTTAGTGTTTATGGTTTAGGGTTTAGGGCTTAGGGTTTAGGGTTTAGCATTTTTAGGGATTTAAGGTTTAGGGCATAGATTTTAAGGTTTATTGTTTAGGGTTTAAGGTTTTAGGGTTTAGGGTTTAGGGTTATTTAGGTTTTTAAGGGTTATGCTTTTTTATTTAGGGTTTTAGTGTTTTTTTTACAGTTTAGGGTTTAGGGTTTTTAAGTTTTTTTTGGGTTTAGGGTTAAGGGTTTGGGGTTTAGGGTTAAGGGTTTAGGGTTTAGTGTTTACGGTTTTTAGGGTTTAGGGTTTATGGTTTAGGGATCAGGGTGTTTTATGGTTTAAGGTTTAGGGTTTAGGGTTTAGGGTTTAAGGTTTTTTTGGGGTTTTAAGATTTAGGGTTTTAGGGTTTAGGGTTTAGGGTATAGTATTTATGGCTTTTAGGGATTAGGGTTTAGGATTTAGTGTTTTTTTTTTGGTTTAGGGTTTAGGGTTTTAAGGGTTTAGGTTTTGGGGTTTTGGGTTTTTGAGGGTTTGTAGTTTAGGGTTTAGGGTTTAGGGTTTAGGGCTTAGTGTTTTTTAGGGTCTAGGGTTTAGGGTTTAGGGTTGAAGCTTTAGGCTTTAAGCTTTAGGCTTTAGGGTTTAGGGCTTAGGGTTTTTAGGGTTTAGGATTCAGGGTTTATGGTTCATGGTTTAGGGTTTGGGTTTTTAGGGTTTAGTGTTTTTGGGTTTAGGGTTTAGATTTAGGGTTTATGATTTGGGGTTTAGGATTTTTTAGTGTTTACGGTTTAGGGTTTGGGTTTAGGGTTTGGGGTTTTAGGGTTTAATGTTTAAAGTTTAAGGCTTAGGGTTTAGGGTTTAGGGTTTAGGGTTCATGATTTTTTTTAGCGTTTTAGGGTTTAGGATTTTAAGTTTTATGGTTAGGGTTTAGGGTTTAGGGTTTAAGGTTTTTAGGGTTTGGGGTTTAGGGTTTTTTTAGGGTTTAGGGTTTAGAGTTTAGGGTTTTTTAGGATTTTTTAGGCTTTTTAGGGATTAGGATTTAGGATTTTGGGTTTTTAGGGTATTTTAGGTATTTTAGGGATTAGGATTTAGGGCTTAGGGTTTTTTAGGATTTTTAGGGTTTAGGGTATAGGGTTTTAGAGCTTTTTTAGGCTTTAGGGTTTATGGTTTATGTTTTTTAGGGTTTAGGATTTTTTAGGACTTAGGGTTAAGGGTATAGGGTTTATGGTTTAGGGTTTAGAGTTTCATAGGGTTCAAGGTTTAGGGTTTAGGACATAGGGTTTAGGGTTTTTTAGGGTTTAGGGTTTAGGGTTTAGGGTTTAGGGCTTAGGGTTTAGGGTTTAGCATTTTTAGGGATTTAAGATTTAGGGTATAGGGTTTAGGTTTTAGGTTTATGGTTTAGGGTTTAAGGTTTTAGGGTTTAGGGTTTAGGGTTATTTAGGATTTTAGGGTTTTAAGGGTTAGGGTTTTTTATTTTTGGGTGTTAGTGTTTTTTTTAGGGTTTAGGATTTTTAAGTTTTTTTTGGTTTTAGGGTTTATGGTTTGGGGTTTAGGGTTAAGGGTTTAGGGTATAGGGTTTAGGGTTTAATGTTTACAGTTTTTAGGGTTTAGGGTTTATGGTTTAGGGATTACGGTTTTTTATAATGGTTTAGGGTTTAGGGTTTAAGATTTTTTTGGGTTTTAAGATTTTGTGTTTTAGGGATTAGGGTTTAGGATTTAGGGATTAGGGTTTTTTATGATGGTTTAGGGTTTAGGGTTTACGGTTTAAGGTTTTTTTAGGGTTTTAAGATTTAGGGTTTTAGGGTTTAGGGTTTAGGGTTTAGGGTATAGTATTTATGGTTTTTAGGTATTAGGGTTTAGGATTTAGTGTTTTTTTAAAAGGTTTAGGTTTAGGGTTTTTAGGGTTTAGGGTTTAGGGTTTTTTAGGGTTTATAGTTTAGGGTTTAGGGTTTAGGGTTTAGGGCGTATTGTTTATGGTGTAGGGTTTAAGGTTTAGGGTTTAGGGTTTAGGCTTTAAGCTTTAGGCTTTAGGGTATAAGGTTTAGGGTTTTTTCGGGTTTTAGGGTTTTAGAGCTTAGGGTTTTTTTAGGGTTTAGTGTTTAGGATTTTTTTAGTGTTTATTACGATTTTTAGGGTTTAGGGTTTAGGGTTTTAGGGGTTAGGGTTTAGGCTTTAGGGTTTAGGGTTTTAGGCTTTAGGGTTTAGTGTTTAGAGTTTAAGGTTTACGGTTATTAGGGTTTAGGGTTTAGGCTTTAGGGTTTTTAAGGATTTAAGGTTTAGGGTTTAGGTATTTTAGGGTTTACGGTTTATGATTTTTTAGAGTTTTGGGTTAGGGTTTAGGTTTATTTAGGGTTTAGGGTTTAGGGTTTTTTAGGGTTTAGGGTTTAGGGTTTAGGGTAAAGGATTTAGGGTTTAGTGTTTAGGTTTTAGGTTTTTAGGGGTTTAGGGTTTATGGTTTAGGTTTGTTTACAATTTTGGTTTAAGGGTTTAGGGATTAGGGTTTAGGGCTTAGGGTTTATGGTTATTTAGGGTGTAGGGTTTAGGGTTTAGGGTTTAGGTCTTAGGGTTTTGGGTTTAGGGTTTAGGGTTTTGTGTTTATGGTTTAGTGTTTAGGGTTTAAGGTTTAGGGTTTTTAGGGTTTTAGGGTTTAGGGTTTAGGGTTAACGGTATAGGATATAGGGTTTAGGGTTTTTAAGGATTTAAGGTTTAGGGTTTAGGGATTAGGGTTTAAGGTTCCTTGTTTAGGGTTTAAGATTTTTGGGTTTAGTGTTTTAGCGTTTAGGATTTTTATGGTTTAGGGTTTAAGTTTTTTTTTTAGGATTTTAGGGTTTAGGGTTTTAGGGTTTAGGGTTTAGTGTTTAAGGTTTTTAGGGATTAGGGATTATGATTTAGTGTTTTTTTTAGGGTTTAGGGTTTTTAAGCTTTTTAGGGTTTAGGCTTTAGGGTTTTTAGTGTTTAGGGTTTAAGGGTTTTTAGGGTTAAGGGTTTAGGGCTTAGGGTTTAAGGTTTTTAGGGTTTAGGATTTATGGTGTAGGTTTCTAGATAGTTTCATTTAGAGAGTTTCATGATGGTTGAGGGGTAAGCCTAGACAGCCGAAGTTCTCCTCTGTCTGCTCTGCCAGTAAAAAAAAGATATGATTCTAAGAATAAATCTTAGAATTCAGTGTATCCAACATGAAACATAAAATTGTTGAATTAAATTTTCAATTTAAAGAAACGAAGTGACTTAGACAAATCTTCTTTGTCGAAAAAGAAAGTAAAGAATATCTATCCCGATCCGTCTCAATGAATTAATTTCATTTGTATAGAGAATCTCTATTAAATAAGTAAATGTAAATTAAGGGTCTTACCGTTAGAATAATAATATCAATTTTTCTTTGATTTGATACATTGTAGTCGGTAATGAAAAAAGAAGGAAGTTTTTTTTTCAATTTCTTTTGACGAATTTCTTTCTAACAAATATAGTGATAGTTTTATTCTTCGTCGCCGTAAATAGAAACATTGAACCCTTACTGGGAACTTGAGTAAAGAGTAGCTTTTTGTAGGGTTTTCTCCCGGCGATTACTAGCGATTCCGGCTTCATGCAGGCGAGCTCAAGTGGAATTTGGAGCATTCCAAAAACTTGGAGATCCAACTACAAGGAGACAAGTAGTCTGATACAAAATCCCTTTTCCAACAAAAAAAAGTCTTGGAAAAATCTTAATTGACATGTTTCAAAGAACTTCCAAATTTCCATTTTTGAATTGTAAGACAAATGATTCAATTTAGTTGCCTTATGTAACACGTTGGGATTATTTAGCTACTATGTTCACAGAAGCAATAACAGTAAATGCACCAGAACGATTGGAAAGTGTTCAAGTGCCTAAAAGGGCCAGCTATATCAGAACATATGCATTTTAGATTTGAGAACTCCAGAATAAAAGAAACCTTGTTTTCAAGGGATAATGGAAAAAAGAAATATTGTCAAAATTCAGAAGAAGATTCTCAATCAACTTAAAGGCACCAAGCCACAATGAATTAGAAATATGTGTTTTCTATTTGAGATTCTTTCTCTTATAAGATTTCTAAGATCTATTTCTTTTGTGAAACGTTACCCTGCCATAATGTGATGTGTTTCCAATGCCAATAAAAAGTAACCCATCCAATGGTATCATAGAACCTTTCTTTATTCATTCCCATGCAATCAAAAAAGAAACTTTTTTGATTGCATGGTTTGATCTCAAAAAGAAGAAAGAAGAAATAATTAAATATCGAGAAGAAAGTATAATAATTTTGACGACCTTTGCATTTTTATTTTGATCTTTTGAAATATGAAAAAGTCAAATAAGAGGTGTTAAGCTTTCTCGTATTAACAATCGAAAGATGGTTGAAAGAAAAAATCTAAAATTAGACCAGAAAAGTCCGTACTCGAGAAAAGAAAATAGATTATTCTTCTCCCAAGCACGGGGTTTTGTCGGTAAAGAGGAATCAAATGATTCAAGTGGAGTTTTTTGATTTTTTGGTTAGGCGCATAGAATTAGCTAAACATTTTCTTCGAACAAATGTAGACCCAGAATGGATGGTTTTGTGCCTATTACCAGTTCTTCCTCCTGAGAAATAATGTAAGGTATCAAAAAAAGGTATTTTTGCATAAAACTTTGCATAAAACGAATCATAATAAGGGCTTGAAATTGGCAGCAGGTACATTGGGCACCAATATCGGCCATAAAAGGGCCAAGCCATAACAAATGGGAGGCTAGAAATCTGATTTCTTTCGTACCCCTCGCTTGATGAGAAAATGGGTCACCTTCCATTATACTGAAGGATTTCCTACAATGCGAAAAGATTCGGAATGAAATATATATGTGGGATATATCTATCCGTATTGAATTGCGGAGAACTAGAAAAATACGGCTCTTTTGTATACTTAAAGTCATTCTTGTAAACTGTTTCCTTTTATAGTTTCTGCAATTAGACACAAGCAGCGGCTAGCTCAGGACTCCATTTGGCAGCTTCACGAATAATCTCATTACCTTCACGAGCAAGATCACGTCCCTCATTACGAGCTTGTAGACATGCTTCTAAAGACACCCGATTAGCTACTGCACCGGGTGCATTTCCCTACAACTGGGACTAAAAAAAAGAGAGTCCAAAAAAAAGGGAATCTATCCGGCCTGTCCGCCACAACCAGAAAAGGTAGTAAAGAAAAAGTCTAGAAAAAGATATAGATATATCTTTCTACTATATATAGATTTGAAGCAGTTGACCTCCTTGCTTCTCTCATGGTACAACCCTCTTCCCGCGGAGCAAAATCATCAGATATTCATCGGTCATAACTGCCATCTCCTTGATAAAGAATTACACAAAGTTAGTTACCCTATCCTTTTTTTATTCACGATTCTTGTTTTACTTTCTTTTTTCTCAAAGAAACTCGAAATTCTTTAAAGAATCTGCAATGAAAATTTGACCAGATTTTTTTATGCGTGATCCGTATTTCAATAGACATACATTTTCACAAAGGAATTGTCCAAGAACCTAACATCACTTTTCAAACGCTTTCTAACATTAGAAAAACGTTGCTTGTCGAGTGGAACGATTTCTCTTTCATGAAAGGTGTTGAACGTGATATCACGCTCTGTAGGCACTCAGTTCTTCAGATGAAACCACACCTTCTTTAGTTCCGAACAAACTTTGTTTGTGTATCCGCAATGACTAATTGGAAACAATCTATCTTATTCTGGCATGGGACTTAATGGAGCCATTTTACAAATACTCTCTCATGGATTGATTGGTGCTGCACTTTTCTTTGCGTTTCCTTGTTTATAAATATTCTATTCTTTCTCTTTCATTCAATTCACAATAAAAGACAAAATAGAAAAAGGACTGATATGAGAATCCATCTAATGCAGTGGGCTAGAATAGAAGAAGTGTGATCGATCTCTCTGCAATCGTAATCAAAAAAAGAGGCATACGAATCTGCGTAATCAAGGATCTGAATCCACTGAGGCAACATAGGTTTGGTCGCACTCTATCATAATGTCTATCTTCTATTCATATTCAATGAAATATTCAAGCACGAAAGTAGCTCGACTGACTCTGCTGAAAGGATAGCTTGCTATACTCGAGCACCTGGACAGAAAGACCCTATGAAGCTTTACTGTTCCCTGGGATTGGCTTTGGGCCTTTCCTGCGCAACTTAGGTGGAGGGCGAAGAAGGCCTCCCCGCAACTGAAAACAGCGGTATTTGTTAGCAACAACATAATGGAGGCAGTCAATCAATATAGATTGATCCGAAATCTGATTCAAATCCAATATAGCACCTATGGGTACATAAGAAATGTATCGAATCGATTCTTTTTAATGAATAGATCCGATCGCAACTTCGAATATGGAATTCAAAGGGATCAATATAGATTGATCTGAAATCTGATTCAAATCCAATATAGCACCTATGGGTACATAAGAAATGTATCGAATCGATTCCCCTTCTCATAATAAGAATGTACATAACC
>CM034310.1:11276207-11358707 GCA_019925795.1 Dendrobium chrysotoxum
ATCGTCCTGGACGATCTTGGCCGACAAGTTGAGATTTAGGGCAAAGTTTTTAAGCCCTCCTTTAAAAGAACTTTTTCCTAGATTTGGAAAAATCTTTTGCTGCCTTCCTTCCCTGAGAAACCCTAGAGAGAAGAGAGAGTTGGGAGAGAGAGAAGAGATCTTGTGAGGGGGAGTTAGTGAGGGATTCACTAAGGTTGCTCCAAGCACGGATCAGAGTCGTCTTCTCCGCTCGTCGTCTGTCGTCTAGTCGGTGTTCTTCGTGGGAGGATCGTTCGCAAGAAGATCCGGGGTTCTCTGCCCGCTTCAGGTGGAAGCAAAAGGAGTTCGAAGGTTCTCTGCCTGCTTCAGGAGGAAGCGAAAGGAGGTCAGGTTCTCTGCCTCACCGTGTGGTGAAAAGGAGGTGTTTTGTACAGGCTTCTCCGCCTTGCTGTGGGAGCAAAAGGAGAGTCACTTTCGTTTAGTGCAATACCCGGAGGGGAGGCTCCGGGGAGTGGACGTAGGTCAAGTTGACCGAACCACTATAAAATCTGGTTTGCTTTTCTGATTCAGTTTTGCATTTTACTTTTCAATATAAACTGCTTGGGTGAATATCGTTGGTTGATCTTTTCGTTATTGTTTACTTGTTTCCGCTGCTAAGTATCGAAAAGATTTTTGTAGTTATCGTGAAATTTTTAAATAACCAATTCACCCCCCCTCTTGGTTAGCCTCGGGACTAGTTCACTAGGGCTTAACATCCCTTTCGAACTTTCAAGTGGTATCAGAGCGGGATTCAAAATTTCTGTTTAAAAACTTTTGAATTTGATCCATGGCTAACTGTAACAATCGTAATACTGCTGAAGGTTATTCTATAACTAGACCACCGTTGTTTGATAACATTCCATTTGATTTTTGGAAAACACGCATGTCTACTTTTCTTCAGTCTATCGATTATCGCATGTGGATGTTAGTTAAGGACGGATACGAACCACCTTTTCGAATGGTTAACAATGTGAAAACTGAATTGCCGTTTGCTGATTGGACGTTTGATGATCGTGATTTAGCACAGTTAAATGCCAAATGTTTGAACTGTTTCTTTTGTGCTTTAAAATCTGAGGACTATATGCGTGTTTCTACTTGTACAACGGGAAAAGAGATTTGGGATAGATTATGTATAACATATGAAGGTACAACTGAAGTCAAACAGTCTAGGTTAAACATCTTGTTACATGATTACGAACTTTTTCGCATGAAACCTAGTGAGACTATTTCAGAAATGTACACAAGGTTCACCCAGATTGTTACCTCTTTGCATGCTTTAGGTAGAGAACTTACCAACTACGAAAGAGTGAACAAGATTCTTAGATGTTTGCCTGCTTCTTATGATGCTAAGATTACTGCTATTACTGAATCCAAAGATTTAAATGCTTACTCTATTGACAGCTTACTTGGATCACTCATTGCTTACGAGCAAGGGGTGAACCAAAGGCAACTTGATGCAGGTGAACGCAAGAAAGAGAAGACAGTGGCACTAAAGGCCAAAGATTCAGATGCTAGCACTTTCGGTCTGATAGCGATGATGTTGCCTTAATCACAAGGCAATTCAAAAGCTTTCTAAGGAAGAAACATAAGAACCATCAGAAGTGGAACAAGGGTAAGTTCAATAAAAACTTTAAGGGTTCATCTGAATCGGTTTGTTTTGAATGCAGGAAGCCCGGACACATTAAGGCTGATTGTCCGACACTTAAAGCTCATCCAAGCAAGGAGAAGGGTGAGGAGAAACCAAAGTTCAGAAAGGACAAGAAGCGGATTCAGAAGGCGTTCTGGGTAGACTCTGCATCCGACTCTTTTGAGACTGAAGCTGAAGAGGAGGAAACAAACTTGTGTTTGATGGCTGATGATCACCCTGGTCAGTCCGACCAGGAAGAGGTATGTGAGCTTACTTACGATCAGTTATTTGAAGTTTCTGAAAAGATTCATACATCATATAGGAAGCTTAAGAAAACCCATGCTAGTTTGAAACTAGATTATCTGACTTTGCAAAAAGAGCATGAAGTGTTGATTAAGGATCATTCCACCATTGATAGCAATCACATGTCTTTACTAGATGAGTTTGATGAACTGAATAAAAAGCATTCTGATTTAATTGTTGAGCATAACTTGTTAAAAACAGCGCATGTTGAATTAGAACTTGCTTTTAAGAAAGTGAATGATTTGGCATCTGAGTTAGAAAGTATTGAAAGTGCAAAAACGTTTGAAATTGGAAGTTTAAACAAACACATTGAGTTTTTGAAAGTGAAAATCAGTTCTTTTGAAAATAACAAAACACCGCCTACTTTTGAACAATTTTATGCACCGCCACCTTTTAAAAATTCTATTGCAAGTTCTTCAAAGCATGTTTCATACACTACTAGGAAGAGGCACTATCACTCACGACGTTTAGTTAAACCTTTTCCTGGTGTTAGATGTTTTTCATGTGGCATGTTAGGACACATATCACACACTTGTACTGTTCATCGTAGTACACATTGGGTGTGGAGACCCAAACTGCCTGTTGCACAGCACAGCACACATGCATCGCATTCTTCTTTTCATAAGAAGGAACCCAAACCTGTTTGGGTTCCTAAGACTGACATTTTGATGATTTTGTAGGTGTGCTCTCACACAAGACCTCGTGAGAGCATGTGGTACCTGGACAGCGGATGTTCTAGACATATGACTGGAGATGCAAATCAGTTCATTTCGCTGGAGGCCAGAGCTGGAGGCAAGGTTACACTTGGAGATAACACCACTAGGAAGGTGGTAGGCACAGGTATGATTGGTGATTCAAAGAATTTTGTGATTGATAATGTTTTGCTTGTAGATGGACTGAAACACAACTTGCTGAGCATTAGTCAACTCTGCGACAAGGGATACAGCATCAAATTCCTGCCCACTGGCTGCATTTTAAGCTTAAATGATGAAGTTGTTTTGGAGGGGCAAAGGATCAACAACGTCTACAAGCTGGATGTAAGTAGCATTAAATCTGATAATTCAATTTGCTTAAAAACTGCTGCTGATGAGTCTTGGTTATGGCATAGGAGATTGTGTCATGCCAGTATGAAAACCCTTAGGAGAGTCACCCAAAAAGACTTAGTTAGAGGTGTGCCCAAGCTTAAGTTCACTAAGGATCACCTGTGTGGTGCCTGTCAGTTGGGGAAGCAAGTCCAGTCCTCTTTACACTCAGTTAAGGACATTAGCACCTCTAGACCTTTAGAAGTTCTTCACATGGACCTCTTTGGACCTATTAGCACTGCCAGCTTAGGGGGGAGAGTCTATGGTTTTGTGATTGTTGATGATTATTCAAGGTTCACTTGGGTTAAGTTTTCGTCACACAAATCTGAGTCATTTGATGAGTTTAGATCTTTCTCTACTTGGATTCAGAAGAAGTTAGGATGTGAGATTATTACCATCCATAGTGATCACGGAGGGGAGTTTGAAAATGAAAGATTTGGAAGTTTTTGTGAGAATCATGGGATTAGTCACAATTTTTCAGCTCCTAGGACCCCTCAGCAGAACGGGGTAGCTGAAAGGAAGAACAGGACCTTAGTGGAAGCCGCTAGAGCCATGCTTGCCGAGTATTCACTTCCTAAATACTTTTGGGCTGAAGCGGTGAACACTGCCTGTTATGTGCTGAATAGGGTAAATGTGAGAGTCAAGCTGAACAAGACACCTTATGAGATTATTAAGGGTAGAACTCCAAATCTGTCCCACCTCCATGTCTTTGGCTGTAAGGTTTTCATTCTAAACAACGGGAAGTCAGCCTTACGAAAATTTGACCCCAAATCTGATGAAGGAGTGTTCTTAGGATATTCAAGTGTGGGGAAATCCTTTAGGGTGTTCAATAGGAGGACTTTGGTGGTGGAAGAAACAACCCATGTAGTGTTTGATGAATCTGATCCTAAGGAGTCTAGATCTGAAGTAGAAGAAGAAGAGATTGTTGAGGTTACCCAAGGAGTTGGAAATACAAATTTGGAGGAAAGGGTAGAACCTCAAACCACATTGCCTAGAGATTGGAGATATTCTTCGAGTCATCCTAAAGAACTGATCTTAGGAGACCCTTCTGAAGGTGTTAGGACTAGGCATGGACTTAGGAAGGAAGTAAACCATTCTGCCTTTATCTCAATGACTGAACCCACCAACATCAATCAAGCCTTGTCGGATGAGTTTTGGGTTTTAGCTATGCAGGAAGAATTGAATCAATTTGTAAGGAATGATGTTTGGGAGTTAGTAGAAAGACCTAGAAACCAAAGTATTGTGGGAACCAAGTGGGTCTTTAAGAATAAGATGAATGATTCTGGTGTGGTGGTAAGAAATAAGGCAAGATTGGTGGCTAAGGGGTATAATCAGATAGAAGGGATAGATTTTGAGGAAACTTTTGCCCCTGTAGCTAGATTGGAAGCCATTAGAGTGCTACTAGCCTTTGCCTGTTACAAGGGATTTAAGCTGTTTCAAATGGATGTCAAGAGTGCCTTTTTAAATGGGGTAATTAAAGAAGATGTTTTTGTAGAACAACCCCCAGGTTTTGAGAGTTCCCAATATCCAAGTCATGTCTATAAATTAAAAAAGGCCTTATATGGATTGAAACAGGCACCAAGAGCTTGGTATGAGAGGCTTGCACATTCCTGTTAGAAAGAGAGTTTGTTAAGGGGAGCGTAGACACCACCCTTTTTCTGAGGAGAATAGGAGATGACTTACTCATTGTCCATATTTATGTTGATGATATAATTTTTGGATCTTCTGATAAATATTTATGTGATGAGTTTTCCAAAACAATGAGTAAGGAGTTTGAGATGAGTATGATGGGAGAATTGTCCTACTTTTTGGGGTTTAGCATAAGGCAAATGGATGATGGAACTTTTCTCAATCAATCAAAATATACTAAGGACATTTTGAAGAAATATGAAATGGACAAAGCCAAGCCAATCAATACTCCCATGCCCTCCTTAGTTCAGTTAGATAAGGATTCAAATGGAAAATCTGTTGATCAGAAGAATTATAGAGGGATAATAGGTTCACTGCTTTACCTGACTGCTAGCCGACCCGATATCATGTTTAGTGTCTGTCTTTGTGCTAGGTTTCAGGCTGATCCTAAAGAGTCCCACCTGACTGCTGTTAAGAGAATTCTTAGATATCTTTTAGGGACCCCAAACCTAGGAATTTGGTACCCTAGGCATAGCACCTCTTTTGAGATCATTGGATATTCTGACTCTGACTTTGCGGGGTGTAGGGTGGATAGGAAGAGTACCTCTGGGACTTGTCAATTCATAGGACAGTCGTTAGTCTCCTGGTCCAGTAGAAAACAGAACTCAGTTGCACTTTCCACTGCTGAAGCTGAGTACATTGCCTTAGGAAGTTGTGTGGCCCAAGTTCTTTGGTTGAAACAACAAGTCTTGGATTTAGGAGTACCCGTTGGCACAATTTCTGTTCTGTGTGATAATACCAGTGCCATCTGTATCTCTAAGAATCCAATTCAACATTCTAGGACCAAACACATTGACATTAGGCATCACTTCATTAGGGACCATGTTACAAAAGGGGACATTGAGCTACATCATGTAGCAACTGAAAATCAGCTGGCTGACATATTCACTAAACCACTGGCCTTTGACTCATTCAGCATTTTGAGAACCAGATTAGGAGTGATTGATATAAATGCTTGATTCTGATGACTGCTGATGTATTATCTTTCTGATTGGTATTCTGATTTCTGTTAGTTAGGTTTAGTTTTTTTTTATTTATTTCTGATTTCTATTAGTTAGTTTTTGGCTTTGATTATTTACTTTCAGTTGATTTTATGTTTTTGCTGATTTCTGTTTTAGCCTTATTGTTAGTTTGATTTGAGTATTTACTCTGATATGATTTTATACTTTTTTTATTCACTGGTTCATATCTTGCACTTATTGTTTTATGCTTTTCAAGATCTGATCACCGCTCACTACTTCTGGTGATCTGAATTTTTGACTGAGAGTTTTTACCTTGGTTTGGTTTGGAAGCTGATAAGCAGTGATTGACTTCGCTGAATCTGTTAAAGGGGAGAAACATTGATAATTGTTTCTCTTCCTCTAACTCCTTTTCTGGTGTGCAGTTTCTTTTGAATAAAAATCCTTTTCAAAATTAA
This sequence comes from Dendrobium chrysotoxum, assembly GCA_019925795.1. Lineage (NCBI taxonomy): Eukaryota > Viridiplantae > Streptophyta > Magnoliopsida > Asparagales > Orchidaceae > Dendrobium > Dendrobium chrysotoxum. The sequence continues at coordinate 11,282,344 of CM034310.1, forward strand.
AATGTTAGTTTTTGAAATAGAGATTATTTTATCTTCCTACAGTAATCTGCCTCATATCAATAGTGTTTTTCAAAGTCTTGAGTCATTAGTTTGATTTTCTAAATCAAGTGATTGCATTTATCATATGTTGTATGGGTTTTGTTTTGTGAATCGTTCTTCCTTACTGCGGAGAGTCATCTCCTATGTCTGGAAGATAATCTCACAGCTGAGACTCTTTAATGATTATGAAAAGGAGAAAGCTTATAAAAGATGCGCAGTGCGCCAGATAATTTGAAAAAGAGGCATAAAATGAGCCCAAAACTGAAAAGATGCAAAATTGCCAAGTTGGATACACAAAGTGTATCAAAAATCAAAAGATGCGCAAAGCGCCAATCAATTTGAAAAAGAGGCACAAAATGAGCCCAACACAAGCTTTCTTTCCTTTCAGATTATTAAATGTCTTAGAGAAATCTGTGCGCCACTTAATATTTTCAAAAGCTTGAGTTTTAAAAATCCCGATTTCTGATTTTTTACTTTGTAACACTATTATATCAGATATTTTTCTGGAACGAGGCTTGAAAGGATTTCTTTTCAAATCTAATGTCTTTTATTCTGAATCGGATTTTTGTTTTGAAAGAGGTTTGCATCGATAAGGTGCCCGGGGTTAGAGTTACGAAAGTTGATTATTTCCAACCTTTTTGGATTTCAGCGCTGTCAATCGTCCTGTCATTGGTTTTTGAATCTAAAATCAAGGAAAAATTCTATTTTTCCTGTTTTGTTGTTGTTCTGTGTATGTTTTATTTTATATTTTATTTCCGTGTTATGTTTTTCCCTCCTCCTTTTTGTGATGTCAAAAGGGGGAGTCAGTTGTAGTCGTGTCTGTTTCTATTTTCTGAGTCATGTTTTCTGTATTGTTTGAGCTGTTAAATGAAAATTTAAAAAATGTGTGTTTTGTTTGATTTCTTAGTTTCATTTTATTTTCATCTTAGTTTCATTTTATTTTCAGACTACTTTACAAATGTTTGCCATCATCAAAAAGGGGGAGATTGTTACAAATCTGGTTTTGATGATGACAAACATGTTTCCAGTGTGTTTTTCTTGGCTAATCAGTTTCAGGCACAAAAGACCGCAAGCTAGTCAAGCCAACTCAAGATCGGGTCCAAGTGTGTCAAATGTATGATTTTTTCTTTTATTGAGTCAATTGTAATGTAACTGATTCCCTAGCTAAGTAACCTTGCACACACACACTCAGGGAGAGAGATTGAGTGAATTAGAGTTTCTGTTAAAATTTTGTTCAGATCGTCCTGGACGATATACACATCGTCCTGGACGATCCAGTTAAAACAGAAACCCTAATTAGGGCGACTGAGTTAAGAGGGTCTGATTATGCAGATCGTCCTGGACGATCTTTGGATCGTACGGGACGATATGCTCAAATCAGAAATTTCCAGCCGCCAGATTAAGTTAGGCAAGTTTTATTTTAAGTATTTTCGTCTGATCGCCCCGGACGATACGTGTATCGTCCTGGACGATTCACTACAATCATGCCTAAATTAGTCTGGTAATTAAGGAAAGCGATTAAGGTTTAATTGATACGATCACATCGTCCTGGACGATCGCAGGATCGTCCCGGACGATCGTGATCGTCTTGTGCATTTCAGCTGTACGTCCAGAACTATGTACAGGACGATTTGGGGCCTTTTTGAACTAATCGTACCGGACGATTATCCTATCGTCCGGGACGATCAAGTCATTTTTTGGTCGTCCAGCACAGATTTCTCTGGACGACCCGAACTGTCTTCTGGACGATTTCCTTCAATTTGAACTAATCGTCCCGGACGATCGCAGGATCGTACGGGACGATATGAACAACTTTTTCTACTGATCGTCCAGAAGAGCCAGATCGTCCAGGCTGAAACAGCTGAATTTGAACTGATCGTACAGGACGATCTACCGATCGTCCTGGACGATCTTGGCCGACAAGTTGAGATTTAGGGCAAGTTTTAAGCCCTCCTTTAAAAGAACTTTTTCCTAGATTTGGAAAAATCTTTTGCTGCCTTCCTTCCCTGAGAAACCCTAGAGAGAAGAGAGAGTTGGGAGAGAGAGAAGAGATCTTGTGAGGGGGAGTTAGTGAGGGATTCACTAAGGTTGCTCCAAGCACGGATCAGAGTCGTCTTCTCCGCTCGTCGTCTGTCGTCTAGTCGGTGTTCTTCGTGGGAGGATCGTTCGCAAGAAGATCCGGGGTTCTCTGCCCGCTTCAGGTGGAAGCAAAAGGAGTTCGAAGGTTCTCTGCCTGCTTCAGGAGGAAGCGAAAGGAGGTCAGGTTCTCTGCCTCACCGTGTGGTGAAAAGGAGGTGTTTTGTACAGGCTTCTCCGCCTTGCTGTGGGAGCAAAAGGAGAGTCACTTTCGTTTAGTGCAATACCCGGAGGGGAGGCTCCGGGGAGTGGACGTAGGTCAAGTTGACCGAACCACTATAAAATCTGGTTTGCTTTTCTGATTCAGTTTTGCATTTTACTTTTCAATATAAACTGCTTGGGTGAATATCGTTGGTTGATCTTTTCATTATTGTTTACTTGTTTCCGCTGCTAAGTATCGAAAAGATTTTTGTAGTTATCGTGAAATTTTTAAATAACCAATTCACCCCCCCTCTTGGTTAGCCTCAGGACTAGTCACTAGGGCTTAACATCCCTTTCGAACTTTCACTAAACCCTAAAAAAATAGTAAACCCTAAAATCGTAAAACCCTAAATGAAAATAAACCCTAAACCTTAAAAATCAAAACCCTAAACTCTAAACCCTAAAATCTAAACCCTAAACCCTAAACCCTAAAACCCTAAATCCCTAAATGACCGTAAACCCTAAACCCTAAAAACCCTAAACTATAAACCCTAAAACCTAAAAAAACCCAAAAACCTAAAACCCTAAACCCTAAAAACCATAAACCTTAAAACTTAAACCCTAAACACCCTAAACTCTAAACCCTAAACCCTAAGTCCTAAAAAATAAACCCTAAGACCTAAATCCTAAACCCTAAACCCTAAACCTTAAACCCTAAAACCCTAACTCTAAACCCTAAACCTAAAAAACCCTAAACCCAAAATATTAAATCCTAAACCCTAAACCCCAAAACCCTAAACTATAAACCCTAAAAAATCCATAAAACCTAAAACCCTAAAACCCTAAATGACCCTAAACCCTGAACCCTAAAACACTGAACCCTAAACCCTAAACCCTAAACCCTAAACACTAAACCATAAATCCCTAAAAATCCTAAACCCTATACCCGAAAGCATAAATCCCTTAAAACCCTAAACCCTAAACCCAAAACCTAAAAACCTGAAAAACAATAAACCCTAAACCCTAAACCGTAAACCCTAAATCCTAAAAATCATAAACCCTAAACCCTAAATCCTAAAAATTATAAACCCTAAAATCCCTAAACCTTACACCCTAAACCCTAAACCCTAAACCCTAAACCCTAAAAATTCTAAAATAAATTACCCTAAAACCCTATACCCTAAACACTAAACCCTAAACCCTAAAAACCTAAACCCTAATCCTTAAATCCTAAAAACCTAAATCCTAAAACCCTAAACCCTAAACTCTAAATCCTAAAAATCATAAAAAACCTTAGAAAACCCTAAACCCTAAACCGTAAACCCTAAACCCTAGAAAAAAACCCAATACCCTAAACCTAAAAAACCCTAAACCCTAAACCCTAGACCCTAAACCCTAAACCCTAAATCCTTAAAACCTAAAACCCTAAAACCCTAACAAACCCTAAACCCTAACGCCCAAAACCCTAAACCCTAAACCCTAAACCCTAAGCCCTAAACCCTAAACCCGAAACCCTAAACCCTGAAAACCATAAACCCTAAACCCTAAACCCTAAACCTTAAGTCCTTAACCCTAAAACCTAAACCCTTAAAACCTTAAATCCTAAACTCTAAAAAACCTGAACCCTAAAAACCTTAACCCTTAAACCCTAAACCCCAAATGCCCAAAATCCTAAACACTAAACCCTAAGCCCTAAATCCTAAACCCTAAACCCTAATTACTAAAGCCTAAACCCTAAACCCTAAAACCCTAAATTGTAAACACTAAAAAAACCCTAAAACCTAAAACCCTAAAAGCCTAAATGACCCTAAACCCTAAACCCTAAAACCCTAAACCCTAAACTCTGAAACCTAAATCCTAAACCCTAAGCCTTAAATCACTTAAATCCCTAAACCCTAAACCCAAAACACTAAATCCCTAAAATCCCTAAATCCTAAACCCTATACCCTAAACCTGAAACAAAAAAACCCTAAAAACCATAAACCATAAACCTAAACACTAAACCCTAAAATCCTAAACTTTACACCCTAATCCCTAAACCCTAAACCCTAAAACTTTTACAATAAAAACCCTATAACCTAAACTCTAAACCATAAAAACCATAAAAAATCTTAAAAAATCCTAAACCTTAAACCATAAACCCTAAAAAAAACCCTAAACCCTAAGCCCTAAACCCTAAACACTAAAAAACCTAAAACCTAAAACCTAAAAAAACTCTAAAACCTAAAACCCTACACCCCAAAACCTAAACTCTAAATCCTTAGAAACCCTAAACCCCAAACCCTAAACCCTAAGACCTTAACCCTAAACCCGAAAACCTAAACCCTAAACCCCTAAACCCTAAGCCCTAAACCCTAAAAACTCTAAACCTTATACCCTAAACTATAACCCTAAACCTTAAACCCTAAACCCTAAACACTAAAAACTCTAAAATAAAAAACTCCTAAACCCTAAACCCTAAACCCTAAACCCTAAAAAAAACCCTAAACCCTAAAAAATCCAAAACCCTACACACTAAAAAAATCAAAACCCTAAGCCCTAAACCCTAAACCCTAAACCCCAAACACGTAAACTAACCTAACCTTAAACCCCTAAAAACCCTAAACCCTTAAAAACCCTAAACCCCTAGAAATCCTAAACCTTAAACCCTAAACCCTAAACCCTAAACCCTAAAACCTTTAACCATAAACCCTAAACCCTAAAACCCTAAGCCCTAAACCTTGAACCCTAAAAACTCTAAACCCAACACCCTAAAAACTATACGCTAAACCCTAAACCCTAAACCCTAAATCCAAAAAACCTTAAACCCTAAACCGTAAGCCCTAAACCCTAAACCCTAAACCCTAAAACCTTAAACCCTAAACCCTAAAACCCTAAACCCTAAACCCTAAAAACCCTAAACCCTAAAACACTAAACCTTATACCCTAAACCCTAAAACCTAAGCCCTAAACCCTAAAAACCCTAAAACCCAAAACCCTAAAACCTCAAAACTCTAAAATAAAAAACCCTAAAACCCTATACCCTAAACTCTAAACACTAAAAATCATAAAAAAACCCTTAAAAAACCCTAATCCCTAAACCTTAAATCATAAACCCTAAAAAAACCCTAAACCCTAAACCATGAACCCTAAACCCTAAACCCTAAACCCTAAAACCCTACTCCCTAAAACGCAAAAAAAAAAACCTTAAACAATAAACACTAAAAACCCTAAACCATAAACCCTTTAAAAACCCTAAACCCTAAAACCCTTAAACCCTAAAAACCCCTAAACCCTAAACACTAAACTCTTAACCTAAACCCTAAACCTACCCCAAACCATAAACCCAAAAAACCTTAAATAAAAAAATGCTAAAACCCTAAACCCTAAACCCTAAAACCCTAAACCCTAAACCCCAAACCCTAAAAACCCTAAACCCTAAACCCTAAACCGTAAGCCCTAAACCCTAAACCCTAAAAACTCTAAACCCAACACCCTAAAAATGAAACCCTGAACCCTAAACCCTAAATCCTAAAAATATTAAACCCTAAACCCTAAACCATAAACCATAAACCCTAAAACCTTAAACCCTAAACCCTAAACCCTTAAAAAAACCCTAAACCCTAAACCTGAAAAACCCTAAAATCCTAAACCCTAAACCATGAACCCTAAACCCTAAACCCTAAACCCTAAAACCCTACTCCCTAAAACCAACAAAAAAAAACCTTAAACACTAAACCCTAAAAACCCTAAACCATAAACCCTTTAAAAACCCTAAACCCTAAACCTCAAACCCTAAACCCTAAAACCTTAAACCCTAATCCCTAAACCTTAAACCATAAACCCTAAAAAAAACCCTAAACCCTAAACCTGAAAAACCCTAAAACCCTAAACCCTAAACCATGAACCCTGAACCCTAAAACCTAAACCCTAAAACCCTACTCCCTAAAACCAAAAAAAAAAACCTTAAACACTAATCCCTAAAAACCCTAAACCATAAACGGTTTAAAAACCCTAAACCCTTAACCCTAAAACACTAAAACCCTAAAAACCCTAAGCCCTTAACCTAAACCCTAAACCTACCCTAAACCATACACCCTAAAAACCTTAAATAAAAAAATGCTCAAACCCTAAACCCTAAACCCTAAAAATCGTAAAAAATATATATATAAAACCTAAACCCTAAACCCTAAACCCTAAACCCCAAACCCTAAAAACCCTAAACCCTAAACCCTAAACCCTAAGCCCTAAACCCTAAACCTTCAAACTCTAAACCCAACACCCTAAAAATGAAACCCTAAACCCTAAACCCTAAATCCTAAAAACATTAAACCCTAAACCCTAAACCCTAAACCCTAAAACCTAAAACCTTAAACCCTAAACCCTAAACCCTAAACCCTAAACCCTATAACCCTAAACCCTAAAAACCCTAAACCCTAAAACACTAAACTTTATAGCCTAAACCCTAAAACCTAAGCCCTAAACCCTAAAAACCCTAAAACCCTAAACCCTAAACTCTCAAAACTCTAAAATATAAAACCCTAAAACCTTATGCCCTAAACTCTAAACCCTAAAAATCATAAAAAAAACCTTAAAAAACACTAATCCCTAAACCCTAAAAAAAAACCCGAAACCCTAAACCTAAAAAACCCTAAAACCCTAAACCCTAAACCATGAACCCTAAACCCTAAACCCTAAACCCTAAAACCCTACTCCCTAAAACCAAAAAAAAACCTTAAACACTAATCCCTAAAAACCCTAAACCATAAACCCTTTAAAAACCCTAAACCCTAAACCCTAAAACACTAAAACCCTAAAAACCCCTAAACCCTAAACCCTAAACCCTTAACCTAAACCCTAAACCTACCCCAAACCATAAACCCTAAAAACCTTAAATAAAAAAAATGCTAAAACCCTAAACCCTAAACCCTAAAAATCATAAAAAAAAATATATAAAAACCTAAACCCTAAACCCTAAACCCTAAACCCTAAAACCCTAAACCCTAAACCCCAAACCCTAAAAACCCTAAACCCTAAACCCTAAACCCTAAGCCCTAAAAACTCTAAACCCAACACCTTGAAAATGAAACCCAAAACCTTAAATCCTAAAAACATTAAACCCTAAACCCTAAACCCTAAACCCTAAACCCTAAAACCTTAAACCCAAACCCTAAACCTTAAACCCTAAACCCTAACACCCTAAACCCTAAACCTTAAAAACCCTAAATCATGAACCCTAAACTCTAAACCCTACACCCTAAATAACTAAAAAAAAACCTTAAACCCTAAACCCTAAAAACCCTAAACCGTAAACCCTATAAAAACCCTAAACCCTAAACCCTAAAACCCTAAACACAAAACCCTAACCCTAAACCCTAAACCCAAAACCCTATACCCTAAACCCGAAAAATCTTAAAACCCAAAACCCTAAACCCTAAAAACCATAAAAATCCTCAAAAACCCTAAACCCTAAACCCTTCCCCAAACCCTAAACCCTAAAAATCCTAAATAAAAAATAAATGTTGAAACCCTTAACCCTAAACCCTAAAAATTGTAAAATAACCAAAAAAAAAACCCAAAACCATAAACGCTAATAGCCTAAACCCTAAACCCTTAAACCCTATACCATATACCCCAAACCCTTAAAACCCTAAAAGAAACCCCTAAATCCCTAAACCCTAAACCCTAAAAGCCATAAAAAATCCTGAAAAACCCTAAACCCTAAAAAAATCCTGAACCCTAAACCCTAAACCCAAAATCCTAAAAACCTTAAACCATAAACCATAAACCCTAAACCCTAAACCCTAAACCCTAAACCCTAAACCCTAAAACCTTAAACACTAAACCCTAAACCCCAAACCCTAAACCCTAAAACCTTATATCCTAAACCCTAAAGACCCTAAACCATGAACCCTAAACACTAAACCCTAAAACCCTACACCCTAAAACCCTAAAAAAAAATATTAAACCCTAAACCCTAAACCTAAACCCTAAACCCTACCCCAATCCGTAAACCCTAAAAACCTTAAATAAAAAAAATGCTAAAAGCCTAAACCCTAAACCCTAAAAATCAAACAAAAAATCCAAAAAAACCATAATCCCTAAACCCTAAACCCTAAAACCCTAAACCCAAAACCCCTTACCCTAAACCCTAAACCCTAAACACAAAACCCTATACCCTAAACCCTAAAAACCCTAAAAATATCATAAAACCCTAAAACCTAAAGCCTAAAAATCATAAAAATCTTCAAAAACCCTAAACCCGAAACCCTAAATCAAAACCCTAAACCCTACCCCAAACCCTAAACACTAAAAACCCTAAATAAAAAACAAATGATAAAACCCTAAACCCTAAAAATCGTAAAATACCCCTAAAAAATCCTAAACCGTAAACCCTAACCCCTAGCCCTAAACCCTAAACCCTAAATCCTAAAAACCTTAAACACTAAACCCTAAACCCAAAACCGTAAAACTATAAACCCTAAATCCTAACCATAAACCCTAAACCCAGACTCTTTGTAACCGTTTTTTTTAAATGGTACACGAAGGCCCCTACAGAGGGTTTTTACCAAAAAAAAAAAAAAACCATAAACCCTAAACCCTATATCCTATACCCTAAACCCTAAAAACCCTAAAAAAAACCCCCTAAAACCCAAAACCGTAAAAACCATAAAAAATCCTTAATAACTCTAAACCCTAAAAAAAACCCTAAACCCTAAACCCTAAACCATTAAAAAACCTTAAAACCCTAAAAAACCCTAAGCCCTAAATGCTAAAACCCTAAACCATAAATCCTAAACCCTATACCCTAAATCCCTAAAAACCCAAAACACTAAACCCTAAACCCTAAACCCAAAAAACCCTAAACCATAAAAACTATAAACCCTAAACACTAAACCCTAAACCCAAAACCCTAAAAATCCTAAATCATAAACCCTAAACCCTAAATTCTAAACACCCTAAACCCTATACCCTAAACCCTAAACCCTAAACCCTAAATCCTAAAAACCCAAAACTTTAAACCCTACCCTAAACCCTAAACCCTAATCCCTAAACCCTAAAACCTTAAACCCTAAACCCTAAACCCTAAACCCTAAACCCAAAAATCCTGAACCATAAACCCTATACCCTAAAAACTCTATACCCTAAACCCTAAATCATAAACCTTGAACCCTAAACCCTAAACACTAAACCCTATACCCTAAAAACCTAAAAGCCTAAAAACACAAAACCTTAAACCCTAAACCCTCAACACCCTAAACCCTAAACCCTAAACCCTAAACCCTAAACCCTAAACCTTAAATCCCTAAAAACTCTAAACCCTAATCCCTAAACCCTAAACACTAAACCCTAAAAACCCTATAGCTTAAACCCTAAACCCTAAACCCGAAACACTAAACCCTAAACGCTAAACCATAAACCCTAAAACCCTAAACCCTAAACACTAAACCATAATGCCTAAATCCTAAATCCTAAACCCTAAATCCTAAAGAACCCAAAACCCTAAAACCTAAACCCTAAACCCTAAACCTAAAAACTAAAACCCAAACTCAAAACCCAGACTTCTTCCTCATTCCTGGAGTGTTCTTATGCGACTCAAAGGTGATTTGGATCTTACGTGACCATTCGTTATTTTTCTTCTGTGTTTTTTATTTTTTTACTTTTGTTTTTATTTGTTTCCTTTAGTTTTCCTACTTCTTTTCCTTCCTTTGGTTGGTTATCTGGTGGTTTGCTGGTTTAAACCCATCTATGGTTTAATGGAAATCAACTGAAGTCAAGATCCATCTTAGATCATTGATAACCCTGGTAATTCAAGGGCTTATGAGGTGAGTTTGGGTAAAACCCTTGATGCAAAATTAGGTTCCAGATTTGAGTTTGGGTAAAACCCTCCAAAATGTTATGAGTATGAAATCTAAACCAAATGGTTAAATTAGGATTTCTCATCCTAAATCTTTTAAAGAAGCGTTATCTGGTTCTTCTAATAATGATGTTTCAAAATTGAATATTTTTACTTCCTCTTTCAATGGTTTGCATGCTATTCTAATTTCGGATGAGGATATTTCTAAGTTAGCAGAACCTTTTAAGTTTGCTCATAGGGGGAATTTTTCATTTAAAAGACAATTTATGGGGGAAACTCGTGGCTTCTTTCCTAGTTTAAATCTTTCTAGAGCATTTATGATTAGTTTATTAGATCTGAGACATGTTTTTATTAATTTGTCTAATGATGCTGATTTGTTAACCTCATTTTTGTATGAGGTCATTAGGACCCACTTGGGTTTCTTTTTAGTGACCTAATGATGGGGAGGTGTCCACCCCTCAGTCATAAAGGTCCTAATAAAGACCCAATTCAAACCCAATCAAATCCAGCTCTACCTTTCAACTCAATCATTAATCTAGCCTTCAATCCACATTCAATCAAATTCCAAATCATATCCAATTAATTTTAATATTTTATTTGATTTCCATTGATATGGATGGTTCAAGATCAATCATTTAACTCTTAAATCCAACCCAAATCCAACATTCCAAATCAAACCTTCAGGGTTGAGGACCCTTGTCCTAAAACCCATTTTGGGTAAACTTTCTGCCACCTAGTGACCCAGTCAAATGACCTCCGATGCATTATCTATCTATTGCATATTGATCATACATGTCTCTAGGGTCAACCCTCCAAATTTAAGCTCAATTTAACACTTCTAACACCACAAACTAAATTGAAACTTGAAGGCTGCAAAACCTTCAGATATTTACAGCCTATGCCACTGGACTTGCCATTCGGTGGCCTTGGGAGGCCTTCCAAACCTTTCGACCACATGCATGACCTTTGTTATGACTTTTTAATGAAAAGCCTACACTTTGCTGGACCTAGTTTGACCTAGTGTTGACCATTGGTCAAAATGACCGAAATGCCCTTTATAGGGATATTTGGTCTTTTCCCCAAAGTTCAACATGACCTTCCCATATCAACCTTCAAAACCTTTCCCAATAGATCTTAAATATCATTAGGAACACATTAGACCCAAACTTAAGCCATTGTTTGACTAGGTTAACCAAGTCAACCATGGTTGACCAAATCACCCTTAACCCACACTAAGGTCAATTTCAATGCTTGAACCCATTTTAAATAAAATCAATCCCTCAAAATCATTCAATTGGATACCTTTGACATGTCCAAAGCTTTTCAAGTCAAGCTCCCTATTGGGTTGACTTGGCCAACCCATTTGGAGGGGTCAAAACCCTATCCAAACCCCTTTAAACCCACGAGAAAGAGCCAAATCATGGCCACATCACCATGGAACCTTGGAAAACCTTTATCTCAATCCAAAACTAACTCAAATTGGCTAGAAAATAGACCATTTTCCTCTCTTAAGAGGCCCTAAGCTAGCCCCCTAAACCAAGCCAAGCATTGGTTCACCCAAATTGGTGAAAAGGTGTGGTCCCCTTTCTCATGGACCAAGGGAGGTCACACTCACCACCAACCCTATTCCCTAGCTTTGGGCAGCTTAGGGGACACTTGGCACTCATATACAACCTCCCTAATTGAATCTAAGCCATCCATTCAAAATAAAGGGACTTAGGAAGGGGGAAAATTGACCTACCTAAGCTCCCACTCCAGCAGCCACTAACCTTACTAGAGCCTTCTCCGTCTTCTCCTTCCATCTCCAAGGCTTTCCCAAGCTTCTTCCCATTATTTTCAAGCCTCAAATCACTATTTTAGTGAGAAGAGAGCATTCTAGAGAGAGAAATAGGATTTTTCATCACAACTTTTGATCCAGTATGATCCATCTCTTGGTATCTTCATCAAAGTTATAGAGGATTACTGCAGCTTTCCAACGAGCCCAAGATCTCAAAAATCCGATGGTTGGATTCTAAGTTATACTCATTTTTAGTTTAAATTTTGATTTGAAACCGCTTAAAAATTTCATTACATTGGGGTCTCCAAACTCTAGGCAATGAAAGTTCATGTTCCCATGAGCCTACATTTTAAATTTTGTTAAATTTCTACGAGTATTTTGAAAGTTATGAGCCTTTCAATTTTCTAGTTCATTTTGAACTAAAATGACATGTATCGATCTCGGTCGTCTGATTTTCCATATTTCTTGATCGGACGGCCCATGGTTAGTGATGGCGCAGATATGTGGTTTATAAATAGCGCTTCACATGTCAAAATGCCACGCGCTACCGCCGTTTTGGCTCCGACCATTGCCAATGATTGGCGCTGGCTATTAATGGACTAAAAAATTCAAAAAAATAGTCATAATTTTTAAAATTTATAGTAAATTCATTTCTCCACCAAATTAAATTTTTTTGGGGTCGTTGGAAAGATACTTTAGTATATTATTTATTAAAATTAAGTTTTGAGTTGATTTGATTACTACATTGTGAGATATTATTATTTCTTTGAAATTAGTATTTGTGATTTTCTCACAATCTATTGGTCAATTGAGCTCCAAATTTTGGTGGAAAGTATTTAGGTATCTTACGCATGCACTATAATATTCTTAGGGTCAGATACCCATTGAATTAGTGTGATGTGAATTTTAAAGGTAATGGGTCCATTTTGGACCCAAAACTTTAAAAATTCATAAGTCTTCCAATATTTAGAATTAGGTTGCATATACTCTTTCATGTGATTGCATATGTATCAGGGTTAGTCACAAAAAATGTCAAGCCCATTTGAATAGTAGAGACACATAGGGAACATAATTAATGAAAAGTCTAGAAAACTTTAAAAATTCCTAAAAAATTGTATACACACCCAATAGGGGTGAAACTTGAACATAGTAAACTTAGTGACATCATGTACCTTAAGTTCAAATTTCATTAAATTTGGAGGCCATTAGGTTATAAAATTAATTACCCAAATTTTCAGCACTTTTAAGGACCCAAAAAATTAAAAAAATATAGTAAATCCAAATTAACTCATAAAAATATAAAGAATATCTCAAATTGACCATAACGTAGCCCTCTACTTAGGAAAAATAAAAGCACCTTTAGTGGATTCATAGTTCAACATTAATTTGACTTTTAATAAAATTAATAATTAATTAAATTAAATAATTAAAAATCATTAAAAATCCCAAATAATTTCCAAACACTTGGAAACAGTCTCATGGGTCATTCCTGACTTTTAGGATTGATTCCATGCAGTTTGGGATGAGTTGGGATCAAAATGATCAAAACCTTCCTAATTAAGCAATTTTAAAAATTCAATAATTAAGAGAACTTTGAAAATTCATAACTAATTATAGAAAAATCCAAATTAAACAAACTTAGTGCCATTAAACTCCAATTAAGGTCTAGTATTTTCTAAAAATGTTAAACCTTCAAAATCTGGTCAAAGTCAAAAAGTCAACTTTTCGATCAACCATAGTTCAAATCTAGGCCTCAACTTCAAAAAATCATAACTTTTCATAGAAAACTCCAAATAGAGTGTGCCAATATCCTAACTACTTGTCATAAGGTCTAATAATTTTTAAAAATTTGAAACTTGGAAAATTAACTTTAAATTGAAAAGTTAATATTTGGCCCCCTTAATTAACATAATTAAATAATTCCAATAAATTCTAAAAATCTAATAATTTATTAAAATTCTAGAAACTATAAGTTTGCTAATAAAATACTCAACCAACACCTAAAAAGTAACAACCACTCCAAAGGTGAAGTTTATTAGATGGACTACTCCGGGGTGTCCTAATAAGGCCTGGTTCATCGAGCCTAGTGGCACAACGCCACGAATGGATTCAATAGAGTGTTAAACATCAAAACTAAATTACTTATAATTACTTAACCAAATTAAAATACTTAATTCAACAACATCAGTAAGATTTTTAGGATGGACTACTTCGGGCTGCGGGCTACGTGTCCTAAGGAGTTCATCAAGCCTGGTGGAACAACGTCACGAACCTGTTGATGGAAAACATAAACTAATTTAACTTTTAAAATTAGTAATTAATTAACTTAATTAATATTAGTTGATTTTTAATTTCCAACAAATTAAATCAACTTAATCAACCTCGATTGCTACTAGGTAACCCAGGCCAACGAGGCTATTAACCTAGCCCCAAAAAAGGTGAAATAAACTTCACAGCCTCGATGAGCAACAAAAGTAGTAATAAGTTAATAATTAAAATGCATTTAAATCAATCCTTAACACATTAATACTTAAACTCAAATATAAAGTCCTCCTTTTGCCTTTAACAAACTCAAACATTAAACAACTTCAACAAATTACCCAACTTTGGATCTACCCCAGCCACACGACCTTCTACAAACACTTTAGATGATTTGCTAGGACAACTGACTCTAGATCTAGGCTAGGCCGGTGTTTACGTTTCTGCTGTTTGCTGGGTTTTTCAAGTTTTTATTACATGTTGTGATTGAAATTGATGAATGTATTTGATTACTTTTATTGTACTCTGTGAATTGATGTGATGGGCGATTAGATTACCCTTAGGTTAGGAACGATCTAGATACTCATCAAATTTTCTGCAGGTGGCCACGCTCATGCAAGGCAATAAAGGGGATAAAATAAATTATAAATATAAATGCTATAGATGCTTCAACTGCTTAGCCCTTGAATAAAAAGTGCGTGGCCAAGTGTGTTTACTCTTCTACATATATATATATATATATAACTGCTTGGGAATTAAATTTTAATATTCAAATGCTAAGGATAACCCTGCAGAAGTCTAAAATTTTCATTTTCATATTTATATAATTTATTTAAGTATTAAGTTGTGAATATAACACTTTGAGTTTGGGATACATAGATCCAAAGATTGGATTACAAGGAGGAAAGGATTCTCCTTCGGAGGATAGTCCTTATCCATTCAGAACTCCAAATTTAGATTACTTTACTACCCAAAGTGAAAAGAGTAATCTTCCCCTCGAGAGAAGAGTTCTCTTTTCCATTTGGGTATCCAACCACGAAGAATCCAAGGAGCTCGAGTAGGAGAAGACCGAGGAGTTAAAGACAAAGAGTATCCCACTCAAAGTCACTTACGTCTGTATTAGGATTTGAATCTGGGTTATTATCAGTGGTGCCTGACCACTTTTAATTTATATAAATATGGATTGTAATAAGTAAGGCAATTCACCTATGAACATCTACTTAATTAATTAGATTATTTAATATATTTTGATTTAATTTGATTGCATATAAGATTGCCTATTTTTTCTAATTTTTTGGTGATTACATGTCGATTTTATTTTAGCCTGGATATGCAGAGGCTCATAAGGACACGAAAACATTTTTTAACATAAACTCTAATAAAAATTTTAAGATAACATAAAAACTCTAACGCTCTTAAGAAGTAAGCTCGGGGCCATCAGGAGTTCTAATTTCATAATTACTGCATTATTCTTTCCATTTTTTTGGCACCTTCCCGCTAGTGGGTTCTGGCAGACCACCTAGCCTATGAGGGTGCAGATCTGTCAAGGGGAGTCTTTGCACTTTAGGATAAAAACTATTTTTAAGCCTTTTTAAAACTGTTTCATTCTAATATTATGTATTTAATCGAGTCAGTTAGCATCCATTGCATTAAAAACTAATTTAAAAGTGAGTCTAAATCTTAATTATACTTTTTATTTAGCATTTTCACCCAACATAAGTTAAGGGGCCAATTAGGACAATCTCTAGATGTCAACCTCAATTTCTAAAATCATTAATTATAACATCCCTACCACTCTTTCATAAAATGACTTGACTCATGAATTTTAATCGCCTAGGTGGTTAGCTGGCTCCCGAATCTAGGCCGGGGTAAGTCTAGATTTTGCACTGCATTAGTTAGGTTTGGACTACTATGTTCTAGTATCAAGATTTAGATTTAGGGTCCAATGCAAATTTCTTTTTGAATCATAAGTCTCTATTCTCCAAGAATATAATCCCAATTTTCTAATAAAATGTTCAACTCAAACTAAGTTCTTTCAATCTAAAATTTAAAGCCCAACACTTAGCTTAGGTCGGAGCACTTTTGAACGGTTTTTAGAATACCAAAGTGCCTTCTACCCCTCATCCTTTGATTCCAAAAATAATTTCTCAAACTTGATCCAATCCCTATTTAAGTTTCAAACCCACCTCTTTTGTATCACTCCTAAAAATTCTCTAAATAAAATTTCTGATGTTATTTTGATCGAGAGTTTTCGTAGGAGACTCTGGTCTCCTACAATGTAATTAACTATGAGGGCTTATACTCGTAGGAGATTTAGAACCCACATCTGATTTTTGAAAATTAATTTTCAAAACTCAATTAGTCCTCTTTGAGAAAGTTAAATTACTAACGATTGTTATCATTATGTTCAAACGATTGTTGACAAATGATATCTTCTCCATTCGGGGAGATATGTCTTTTGTTAAAATGAATTTGAATATGAAATTAATGATCGCTCCTCTTAATTATCATAGGCCGATATTTAATTGAACTTTATTTTAACCCTTGAGGGGCCATATGAAGTTCACTCTTAAATCTGGTTACGATATTCGAGATGGAATTTGTAATTCTAAATCTAAACCCCTTTCTAAAATTTTATTTCCACCTCCCAGGGTGGTAAAATATTTTTGATGAGATGTTTGATTTTAAAATTAAATTTTAATGTCAATTCTAAATTCCCTAAAGAAGATTAAATTTTTTAAAACCCACTTTCAACACCAACAAAAAAATGGTGATCACAGTGGGACTAAATCTCTCTATCCATCTTTAATAATGGTAAAATTTTATTTCATCGATAGTTTTAACTTCCCTTCTTTTGTTGATCCCTCTACCCATTTCTCCCTTAGGTGAGTGTGGCCAACATCAAAAAGAAAAGTCTTGTCAAAAAGAGAGGTGAGTGAGAAAATCTCCTTCCAAGTCGGGCTTTGACATTTTTCCCCCAAGTTCATTGGTAGAGCGAAAAGGTCAAGCCAAACTCTTAGGATCTTTCTGTCAATTTTGTGAACTTGCATATTTGAGTGAAACTCAATATGATGGGTTTCAAAATTTGAAAAAGAATCACTCAACTTCAACATCAAATTCAAGTTCAAGTCCAATTTTGATTTCATGTTTAATCTCAATTTTGACTTCAAAATCAAAGCTTTGCCATTTCACCCCAAGTTAGCTCATGGAGTAAGAGAGTAAAGCTCAACTCTTGAGATTTTCTTATCAATTTTGTAAACCTTTGTATTGGTCGAAAACTCAATGTTTTGAGTTTCAAAATTTGAAGAAAATCAAATAATTTTAAGATTCAATATCTATTTCAAAATCAACTGATTCAAATTACACTTCCTTAATTATGAGAAATCGAACATACTTAAATGGTTGGAAAACTTTCCTTCTCACTGCGTAGCAGTGCGATTGTAGAAGAACCACCTGCGTAGAGTCAAAAGAAAATTATTAAGGCTAAAAAAAAATTGCTAAGTCGCAAGCCTTAAAGAAAGTTAAATTTGAGTCCAATAGAGCGTTCATTGCCCCTTATACATACCCCCTCTTTGGTGGAAGTCACTTCCACCCTCCTCCGATAACTCAAGGAAGGGAGGTTATGAGAACGATAGCATGATCTCCACCGTGCCCTTTTGACTACTGCACAGAAAAGATCTACTAAACCAGAAATGAGTAATCACCAGTAATATATCATAGGCCCCCAGTTGAGGGTTATGACCCATCCACTATACTAGATGATGTTAGGTCACATTATTATACGTGCTCCACTACATCTATAGAGGAAGAGGTGTATAAACCGCCCGAGGTGCCACTCTCATAATTACTATGTCGCTAGTAATTAGGGAGGGAATAATGATGGATTTGAAATCTTATCAGATAGTGACATCATTTGAATTTAACTTCTAAAGGGGTCCTATCGTGATTTTAGATTGAAATAATGCAGCATTAATTAGGGATAGTGCAGACCCCATAACAATCTCTTCCTCCTAAGAGATTATAGAAACATAATTCTACACTGATAGGGTCTTGCCACCTAGACTCATAATTTTTGAGGAAAATATAACACTTCTCAAGTGCGTTGGGTCTGAATTTTCAAGATAGTTGATTCACCTTTTTATTGAAGGTTGACCTCTACTTTAAATCTAGAATAGGAGAGAGGTATAGTTGACTCCACCGAGTACTTAAAGGCCCCTCCCTCCCACCACTTCTGTAGATTGATTTAACTTTTGAATTAAAATCTATGTCAAATTTAAGTTGGTTTTTGAAATGAAAGTCTTCTCCATCTTCTTACAGTTTTCTATCTTAATAGGCATCTCTTGCATGCTTTAAATCTATTCAACGACTTTCCCAGTCAAGCTCATTTTCTTATTAAAAGATTGGGTTCGATCTTAGGATTATTCTTCCTTTTTTGAGAGAATGTATTTTCTTCTCTTATACCTGCGATATAATCCTCATTTTCAAAAAAAAGAGCAATCATTTTAAGGTTTTTAAAGGCGATGAAGCCTCTTGTCAGAAAAAACAAGATCAAGAGATGCACAATGTGCACCAAAATCAAATAAAAGATGCATAATGTTAGCCAAGAAATTAAAAGATATGAAAAGCATATCACAAAAAAGATAAAGAAAGAGGCTTCCCTCCCTTTGATCCTTAAATCTCAAAGATCCCAATCACCCGTAATAGATTGACTTTGAAAAATCTTGAACCTATATTTATCTTCGTGCATGGACAGCCTATCAGATATAAAAAGAGTCATGTAAGAGAATTGAAAAGATTAAATTTCTCTCTCTAACTTAAACCCTTTGAAATCAATTTTAATTTAAAAATATATAAGGGAGAACCTTGTTCCTAGTTTAGTTTTTATGAAACTCAATATGGGTCAACAGAATCCAAACCATTAGCACTTTTTTGGGTTAGTTGGAGTCGCTCTCCTTCTCACTATAAGTGTGAATTTTTCCCACTTGTCATTCTAGCAGGGTTCAAATGGTTAAGAGAAAATTTTCAATAAAAAGAATGAATCTTCTACTCATGATATGGATCAAATCTCATTTTTGTGAGATAATGTGATTCCTTATATATGGGCATCATTCTCTTTAAAATTCACTCTATAAAATAACACTCTATGATGGGTCCAAGATTGTTCTCGTCTAGAGGTGTGCTTTACATTGCTGGAAATTACTTTTCAAAATTAAGTCATAACTGAGTAGAGTGCCCGACTCTGATTGGAGGAGCTTGAGGGCCTCGAAGAAAGTTGCTTACAAGCTCAAGAAAATTTAAAATTACATAAGCCATGTATGATTCGAGATTGCGATAAATTGTGTCACCTCAGGACTTCCCAAGTAGGAGACTTGGTCGTAGTCCTTTGGAGAACAATTCTAGTCCGCCACATAATCGATGCAAATTTTGAATCAATATTGACTGGATCGTTTGCCTTAGAAATGATCTATGAGGGAGATTTATGTCAATTAATCAATTCTAAAGATACCACCAAATGCTTATTATCATTTGGGTGGTTCTTCAATAAATACCATTTCTGATGAGTATCAAATCTAACATCAAAGTCAACTCTCCAAATTCAAAAGAAATCAAATCAAATTCAAAAATTGTCCAATCAATCAACTTCCATCCTCTTTTCCTTAAGGTTAGTATTCTTCCTTTCCTTAGGATTAGACTCACTAGTGGTGGAGTATGCCCTTCGTGGCACCATCCTAGTTTCGATCCTCTGTGATGGGCCAATTCCTACCCCCATCTTACAATCACCCGCTAGTGGTGGAGTGCACCCTCAGTGGCACTATCCTAGCTTCCTCCCAGCTTCGATCATTATGATGGGCATATTGTAGCCCCATCACATGATCTTCGACCCTCTATGGTGGGCTTATTTGGACCCCACTATATGGTCATCTAGTCGATCCTCTGTGGTGGGCATATCTTGACCCCATCATACAACCATCCAGCTTCGATCATTATGGTGGGTATATCTTGACCCCATCACATAATCTTTGACCCTCTATAGTGGACATATTTTGACCCTATCATATGGTCATCCAGTCGGTCCTCTGTAGTGGGCATATCTTGACCCCATCATATGACCTTCTAGCTTCAATCATTATGATGGGCATATCTTGACCCCATCACATGATCTTCAACCCTCTATGGTGAGTATATTTTGACCCCACTATATGGTCATCCAGCCAATCCTCTATGGTGGGCATATCTTGACCCCATCATACGACCATCCAGCTTTGATCATTGTGACGGGCATATCTTGACCCCATAACATAATCTTCGACCCTCTATGGTTAGCATATTTTGACCCCATCATATGGTCATTCAATCGGTCCTCTATGGTAGTCATATCTTGACCCCATCATATGACCATCTTGCTTCGATCATTATGGTGGCCATATCTTAACCCCATCACATGATCTTCGACCCTCTATGGTGGGCATACTTTAACCCCACCATATAGTCTTCCAACTTTGATCCTCTATAGTGGGCATACTTTGACCCCACTATATGATCTTCACTTTTGATCATTAATGAAGGGCATATCTTGACCCCATCACAAGATCAATCAACCCACTTTTCCTTAAGGCTAGTTATTCCCCTTCCTTAGGATTATGATCACTAGTGGTGGATAACGCCCTTTGCGGCACCACCCTAGTTTTGCCTACCAGTCTCTTCCTTTAGATAAGGTTCTTCCTTTCCTTAGGATTAGGTTCACTAGTGGTGGATAATGCCCTTTGTGGACCCAAGTTCTACCTTTTACCTTTCTTTTCCTTTAGGTTACGTGCTTCCTTTTCCTTAGGATTAGAATCATCAATAGTGGATAACGCCCTTTACGGCACCACTCTAGTTCTACCTCCTACATAATTCTCTAGGGTTAGATCTATTTTCCCTTAGAATCAAAGTCTCAAACTTTACCCTTCCATTAGGTCAATGCCAATATATGCATTAGAACTTTGTTATACTACATATATTGGGGGTCCATTTATTGACCTCATTTTTCTATGAGGTCACTAGGACCCACTTGGGTTTCTTTTTAGTGACCTAATGATGGGGAGGTTTCCACCCCTCAGTCATAAAGTCCTAATAAAGACCCAATTCAATCTCAATCAAACCCAGCTCTATCTTTCAACTCAATCTTTAATCCATCCTTCAATTAACATTCAATCAAACTCCAAATCATATTCAATTAATTTTAATCTTTCATTTCATGTCTATTGATATGGATGGTTCAAGATTAATCATTTAACTATTAAATTCAACCCAAATCCAACATTCTAAATAAAACTTTCAGGGTTGAGGACCTAGGTCCCTAAACCCATTTTGGGTAAACTTTCTGCCACCTTAAAACCCAATCAAATGACCTCCGATCCATGATTTCTCTATTGCATATTTATCATACATATCTCTAGGGTCAACCCTCCAAATTTGAGCTCAATTTGACCCTTCTAACCCCACAAACTAAATTGAAACTTGAAAGCTACAAAACCTTCACATATTTACATCCTATGCCACTGGACTTGCCATCCGGTGAAATTTGACCTTGGGATGCCTTCCAAACCTTTCGACCACATCCATGACCTTTGTTATGACTTTTTGACCAATAACCTATACTTTGTTGGACCCAGTTTTACCCAGTGTTAACCAAGGGTCAAAATGACCAAAATTCCCTTTATAAGAATTTTTGGTCAAAAGTTCAACATGGCCTTCCCATATCAACCTTCAAAACCTTTTCCAATGGATGTTAAATATCATTAAGAACATATTGGACCCAAACTCAAGCCATTGTTTGACCAGGTTGACCAAGTCAACCATGGTTGACCAAATCAACCCCAAGCCCTATTACAAATCTGGATTCAAGAAGTATAGTTTTGATGATGACAGACATGTTTGAGTTCTATTTTGCTTGGCTAATCATTTTAGGTACAAAAAATTAAATGCAATTCAAGCCAACTTAAGATCGGGTTCAAGTGTGTCCAAATGTAATTTTTCCCTTTCTTAAGTCAGATGTAATATAAATTGATCCCCTAGCTAAGTAATATTGCACATACACACTCAAGGGGAGAGTTTTAGTGAATTAGAGTTTCTGTTAAATTTTTGTTCTGATCGTCCCGAACGATATATACATCATCCTAGACGATCCAATGAAAATAGAAACCCTAATTAGGGCGACCAAGTTAAGTCTGTCAGATTAAGCCGATCATCCTGGATGATCCATCCATCGTACGAGACGATAGGCTCAAATCAGAAATTCTCAGCCGCTAGATCAAGTTAGGCAAGTTTTATTTTTAGAGATTTGATCTGATCATCCCGGACGATACATGTATCATCCTAGACAATCCATTACAATCATACCTAAATTAGTCTGGTGTTTAAGAAAAGTAATGAAGGTCTGATTGATTCGAACATATCATCCTGGATGATCGTATGATCGTACGGGATGATGTGTTAAAAATCCTGACTGTCCAGCATGTTTCAACTATACGTCCAGAGCGGTGATCAGGATGAATTTGACACTTTTTGAACTAATCGTATAAGATGATAGAAATATTGTTATGGACGATCAAGTCATTTTGAGGTCGTCCAGCACAAGTTCCTCTGGACGACTAGAGTGGTCTTCTGGATAAAATTCTTGATTTACACTAATCGTCCTGGACGATCACAGAATCGTACGGGATGATCTGAATAATGTTTTCTACTAATCATCCAGAAGAGCTAGATCAAACAGGCTGAAATAGGTGATTTTGAACTGATCGTACAAGATGATCTATCGATCGTCCTGGACGATATTGGTGACTAGTTCAGATTTAGGGCAAATTTTGAGCCCTCCTATAAAAGATCTTTTTCTTCCAACAAGAAAAATATTTTGCCACTTTTCTTTCTAGAGAAACATTGAGAGAGAGAGAGAGCTTGGGAGAGAGAGAGTGGATCTTGTGAGGGGGAGTTTGCGAGGGATTCACAAAGGTTGCTCCAAGCAAGGATCAAAGTCATCTTTTTCATTCATCATCTCTCGTCTTGTCGGTGTTTTCTGTGGGAGGATAGTTCACAAGAGGATCTGGGTTTTCTACCTGCTTCAGGAGGAAGAGAAAAGGAGTTCGGGTTCTTTGCCTCACTGGGTTGGTGGAAAGGAGTTTTTTATAGGCTTCTCCGTCTTGCTGTGGGAGCAGAAGAAGAGTCACTTTTGTGTTAGTGCAATACCCGGAGGAGAGGCTCCAGGGAGTGGATGTAGGTCAAGTTGACCAGACCACTATAAAATCTGGTGTATTCTTTCTGATTATTTTTTGCTCTTTATTTTTCTACTATTATCTGCTTGAATGAAATCTATGGTTAATCTTTTCATTTCTGTCTTTACTTATTTCCGCTGTAAATTATTGAAAGAATTTTTTCTGTTGCTCATGAATTTTTAAATAACTAATTCAACCCCCTCTTGGTTAGCCTCGGGACTAGTTCATCAGGGCTTAACATTCCTATCAAACTTTCAAGTGGTATTTGAGAGGGATTTAAAAATCAAGTTTAAAAACTTTTGAATTTGATCCATGGCTAACTTTGGTAATCGTAATACTGCTGAAGGTTATTCAATTACACGATCGTCATTGTTTGATAACATACCTTTTAATTTTTGGAAAACTCGTATGTCCACTTTTCTTCAATCTATAAATTATTGCATGTAGATGCTTGTTAAGGATGGCTATGAACCACCTTTTAGAATGATTAATAATATTAAAACTGAACTGCCTTTCACTAATTGGACTTTTGATGATTATGACTTAGCCCAACTGAATGCTAAATATTTGAACTATTTTTTCTGTGCCTTAAAATATGAGGATTACATGCGTGTTTCTACTTGTACAACTGGCAAAAAATTTTGAGATAGATTGTGCATCACTTATGAAGGTACAACTGAAGTCAAACAGTCTAGGCTAAATATATTGTTGCATGACTATGAACTTTTTCACATGAAATCTATTGAGTCTATTTCTGAAATGTATAAGAGGTTCACTCAAATTGTCACTTCTTTGCATGCTTTAGGAAGAGAACTTACAAACTATGAAAAAGTAAATAAGATTTTGAGATATTTTCCTTCTTCATTTGATGCTAAGATAACTGCAATTACTGAATTGAAAGATTTGAACAATTATTCTATTGACAACTTACTTGGGTCACCCATTGCTTACGAGCAAGGGGTGAACCAAAGACAGCTTGATGTAGGTGAGAAGAAGGAGAAAACTATGGCGCTGAAGGCCAACAATACTGACACTAATTCTTTCGGGTCTGATAACGATGATGTTGCCTTAATCACTAGGCAATTTAAAAGCTTTTTAAGGAAGAAACATAAGAACTTTCAGAAGTGGAATAAGGGTAAGTCTAGTAAAAATTTTAAAGGCTCATCTGATACTATTTATTTTGAATGCATGAAGCTTGGATACATTAAGGCTGATTGTCCTACACTTAAAGCTCACCCAAACAAGAAAAAGGGTGAGGAGAAACCCAAATTCAGGAAGGACAAGAAGATGATTCAAAAGGTATTCTGGGCAGATTCAGCATCCAACTCCTCTGAGATTGAAGTTGAAGAGGAAGAAACCAACTTGTGTTTGATGGTAGATGATCATCCTGGTCAGTCTGACTAGGAAGAGGTATGTGAGCTTACTTACGATTAATTATTTGAAGTGTCTGAGAGAATTCACGCATCTTATAGGAAACTTAAGAAATTATATGATAGTCTGAAATTAGATTTCTTAACCTTGCAAAAAGAGCATGATTCTATAGTTAAAGATCATTCCACACTTGACAGCAATCACATGCCTTTACTTGATGAATTTGATGAGCTGAATAAAAAGCATTTGGATTTAATTGTTGAACATGATTTACTAAAAACCTCGCATGTTGATTTAGAAAAAAACTCTTAAGAAATTAGACAATCTGGCATGTGACGTGGAGAGTAGTAGGGAAGCATTAAACTTTGAAATTATAAGTTTGAAGAAAGAAAATAAATTTCTAAAAGTTAAAATCAGTGCTTTTGAGAAAAATGAAATACCTCCTACTTTTGCACAGTTTTATGCACCTCCACCTTTTGAAGAATCTGTTTCAAAAACATCAAAGTATGTTTCATTCAAACCTAGGAAGAGGCACTATCACCCACATAGATTAGTTAACCCTTTTCCTGGTGTTAGATGTTTTTTGTGGCATGTTAGGACACATCTCCCACACCTGCACTGTTCACTCTAGTACACATTGGGTGTGGAGGCCCAAATTGCCTGTTTCACAGTACATCACACATGCATTGCATTCTTCTTTTCATAAGAAGGAACTCAAACCTGTTTGGGTTCCTAAATCTGACATTTGATGATTTTGTAGGAGTGCTCTCACACAAGACCTCGTGAAAGCATGTGGTACCTGGATAATGGATGTTCAAGACACATGACTGGAGATGCAAATCAGTTCATTTCACTGGAGGCCAGGGCTGGAGACAAGGTTACACTTAGAGATAACACCACCAGAAGGGTGGTAGGTTAAGGTATAATTAGTGATTCAAAGAATTTTATGATTAACAATATTTTTCTTGTAGATGGATTGAAATACAACCTGCTGAGCATTAGTCAACTCTGTGACAAAGGATACAATATCAAATTTCTACCCACTTGCTACATTTTAAGCTTAAATGATAAAATTATTTTAGAGGGACAAAAGATCAATAATGTATATATGCTGGCTGTAAGTTGCTTTAAAGCTGATGTTTTAATTTGCCTAAAAATTACAGCTGATGAGTCTTAGTTGTGGCACAGGAGATTATGTCATGCCAGTATAAAAATTCTTAAGAGAGTCATCCAAAAGGACTTAGTTATAGGTGTCCCCAAGCTTAAGTTCACTACAGACCACCTGTGTGATGCCTGTCAATTAGGGAAGTAAGTCTAGTCCTCCTTTCACTCTATTAAGGACATTAGCACCTCTAGACCTTTAGAAGTCCTTCATATGGATCTCTTTCGACCCATTAACACTGCCAGCTTAGGGGGGAAAGTCTATGGTTTGTGATTGTTGATGATTACTCGAGGTTCACTTAGATTAAAATTTTGTCACATAAATTTGAGTCATTTGATGAATTTAAGTCCTTCTCCACTTGGATTCAGAGGAAGTTAGGTTGTGAGATCTTGAATATTCATAGTGATCATGGTGGAGAGTTTGAAAATGTGAAGTTTGGAACTTTCTGTGAGAAGCAAGGGATTAGTCAAAATTTTTCAGCTCCTAGGACCCCTCAGTAGAACGAGGTAGCTTAATAGAAGAATAGGACCTTAGTGGAAGTCGTTAGAGCCATGCTTGCTAAGTATTCACTTCCAAAATACTTTTGGGCTGAAGCGGTGAACACTTCCTATTATGTACTGAATAGGGTGAATGTTAGATCCAATATGAATAAGACACCTTATGAGATCATTAAGGGTAAAACTCCAAACCTGTCCCACCTCCATGTCTTTGGCTGTAAGGTTTTTATTCTGAACAAGGGGAAATCATCCTTAGGAAAGTTTGACCCCAAATCTGATGGAGTGTTCTTAGGCTATTCTAGTGTGGGGAAATCCTTTCGGGTGTCTAATAAGAGGACCTTGGTGGTGGAAAAGACAATTCATGTGGTGTTTGATGAATTTGATCCTAAGGAGACTAGAGTTGAGGAAGAAGAAGTGGTAGGAGAGATTACCAAAGGGGTTAAAAATGCAAATCTGGAGGAAAGGGTAGAACCTCAAAACACTTTGCCTAGAGATTGGAGATATTCTTCGAGTCATCCTAAAGAACTGATCTTAGGAGACCCTTCTGAAGGTATTAGAACTAGGCATGGACTTAGGAAGGAAGTAAATCGCTCTACCTTTATCTCAATGACTAAACCCACCAATATCAATCAAGCCCTTTCTGATGAATTTTGGATTTTAGCTATGTAAGAGGAACTGAATCAATTTGTAAGGAACGATATTTGGGAGCTAGTAGAAAGACCTAGGAATCAAAGTATAGTGGGAACCAAGTGAGTCTTTAAGAATAAGAAGAATGATTCTGGTGTGGTGGTTAGGAATAAGGCAAGATTGGTGGCTAAGGGGTTTAATCAGATTGAAGGGATTAATTTTGAGGAGACCTTTGCCCATGTAGCTAGATTGGAAGCCATTAGGGTGCTAGCATTTGCCTGTTATAAGGGATTTAAGCTGTTTCAAATGGATATCAAGAGTGCCTTTTTAAATTGGGTAATAAAAGAGGATATTTTTATAGAACAACCCCCATATTTTGAGAGTTCCCAATATTCAAATCATATTTATAAATTAAAAAAGGCCTTATATGGATTGAAACAGGCAACTAGAGCTTGGTATGAGAGGCTTAGCACATTATTGTTAGAAAGAGAGTTTGTTAAGGGGAGCGTAGACACCACCATTTTTCTGAGGAAATTAGGGGATGATTTACTCATTGTCTAGATCTATGTTGATGATATAATTTTTAAATCTTCTGATAAATATTTATGTGATGAGTTTTCTAAAATAATGAGTAAGAAGTTTGAGATGAGTATGATGGGAGAGTTATCCTACTTTTTGGGGTTTAGCATAAGATAAATGGAAGATGGAACTTTTTTCAATCAATCTAAATACACTAAGGATATTTTGAAAAAATATGAAATGGACAAAGTCAAGCCAATCAACACTCCCATGAGCTCCTCTGTTCAATTAGATAAGGATTCAAGTAGAAAATCTATTGATCAGAAGAAGTATAGAGGAATAATTAGATCACTATTTTACCTGACTGCTAGCCGACCTGATATTATGTTTAGTATTTATCTTTGTGCTAGGTTTCAAGCTGATCCTAAAGAGTCCCACCTGATTGCTGTTAAAAGAATTCTTAGATATCTTTTAGGGACCCCAAACCTAGGAATCTGGTACCCTAGGCCCAGCACCTCTTTTGAGATTATTGGATATTCTGATTCTGACTTTGCAGGGTGTAAGGTGGATAGAAAGAGCACTTATGGAACTTGTCAATTCATAGGATAGTCTTTAATCTCCTGGTCCAGTAGAAAATAGAACTCAATTGCACTTTCCACTGTTGAAGCTAAGTATATTGGCTTAGGAAGTTATGTGGCCCAAGTTCATTGGTTGAAGCAACAAGTCTTGGATTTAGGATTACCTGTGGGCACAATCTCTATTATGTGAGATAATACTAGTGACATCTGTATTTCTAGGAATCCTATCCAATATTCTAGAACCAAACACATTGATATAAGGCATCACTTCATTAGGGACCATGTTACTAAAGGAGATATTAAGCTATATCATGTAGCAACTAAAAATTAGCTGGCTGACATATTTACTAAACCACTGACCTTTGACTCATTCAATATTTTGAGGACCAGATTAGGTGTGATTGACATAAATGCTTGACTGTGATGACTACTGATTTCTAATTTATTTATTTTTCATTCTATTTCAGTTAGTTAGTTGTTTGATTTGATTATCTGTTTTCTGTTGTTTTTTGTTTTTCTGCTTATTTTCATTTTAATCTTATTGTTAGTTTGATTCGAATATTTATTTTTATGCAATTTCCTACTTGGTTTATACTTACTATTTTATGCTTTTCAAAATCTGATTATTGCTCCCTACTGCTAATAAACTGGATTTGTGACTGAAAATTTTGCCTTATTTTTTGGTCTGGAAGCTTGTAAGCAGTGATTAATTCCACTGGATCTGTTAAAGGAAAGAAACATTGATGATTATTTTCTCTTCCTCTAACTCCTTTAAGGGTGTATTATTTCTTTTGGATAAAAATAATCTTCAAAATTAAAAAGTAGGTTTTTGAAATAGAGATTTATTTTATCTTCCTACAGTAATCTACCTCATATGAATAGTGTTTTTAAAGTTTTAAGTCATTGTTATGATTTTCTGAAGAAAGTGATTGCACTTATCATATGATGTATGGTTTTTGTTTTGTAAATTACTCTTCCTTATTGTAGAGAGTGAGCTTTGTCATCTCTTATGGAAGGTAATTTCATAACTGAGATTCTTTAATAATTTTGAGAGGGAGAAAGCCTATAAAAGATGCACAAAGAATGCCAAAATGAAAAGAGACATAAAATTAGCCCAAACTGAAAAGATGCGCAATGTCGCCAAAAATTAAAAGAATACACAAAGTGTATCAAAAATCAAAAGATGCGTAAAGCACCAAATAAATTGAAAAAAAGGGGGCACAAAATTTGCCCACAAAGAAATAGGCTTTCTTCCCTTTCAGATCTTTAAATGTCTTAGAAAAATCTATGCACCCTTGATATTTTCAAAAGCTTGCAACGAAAAATCATGATTCCTAATTTCTTACTTTGTAATACCATTGTATCAGATATTTTTCTAGAACGAGGCATGAAAGGATCTTTTTTCGAATCTAATTTCTTTCTTCTGAATTGGATTTTATTTTGAAAGAAATTTGCATCTATAAGGTGTCCGAGGTGGGTGTTACAAAAGTCAATTTTCCAACTTTTTCTTGGATTTCAATACTGTCGATCATCTTTTTATTAGTTTTTGGATTCAAAATCAAGGGAAAAACTTAATTTAATTATTGGAGGAGATCGATTAAAAAAACTCATTATTTTGTGTTTTATTTCCTCAGACATGGCCTGATTTGGAGCCCATTTCGTCGCCATTCATAGCTACTTTCAGCCACCTCCTCCTCCTTTTTGTGATGTCAAAAGGGGGAGATAGTGTTTTTAGTGACTAGTAGTTTCTTGTATTGTTCTAGTCTTGTACTGTTCAAGTTGTTTCTTATATTAATCTTATTTTGTAGTTATTTTCTTTATTATAATTTATGTTTAGTAAAATTTGGAATGAAATATTTGTTGCAAATCTGGTTTTGATGATGACAGACATATTTCCAGTATGTTTTGCTTGGCTAATCTGTTTCAGGCACAAAAGACCACGAGCCACTCAAGCCAACTCAAGATCGGGTCCAAGTGTGTCAAATGTATGATTTTTCCTTTTATTGAGTCAATTGTAATGTAACTGATTCCCTAGCTAAGTAACCTTGCACACACACACTCAAGGAGAGAGATTGAGTTAATTAGAGTTTCTGTTAAAATTTTGTTCAGATCGTCCTGGATGATTTTAACATCGTCCTGGACGATCCAGCCAAAATAGAAACCCTAATTAGGGCGACTAAGTTAAGAGGGTCTGATTAAGCAGATTATCTAGGACGATCTCCGGATCGTACGGGATGATATGCCCAAATCAGAAATTCTCAGCCGCCAGATTAAGTTAGGCAAGTTTTATTTTAAGTATTTTGGTCTAATCGTCCCGGACGATACGTGTATCGTCCTGGACGATTCACTACAATCATGCTTAAATTAGTCTGGTAATTAAGAAAAGTAATTAATGTTTAATTGATACGATCACATCGTCCTGGACGATACCAGGATCATCCCGGACGATCATGATCGTCTCGTGCATTACAGCTGTACGACCCGAACTGTGTACAGGACGATTTAGGGCCTTTTAGAACTAATCGTACAGGACGATGTCCCTATCGTCCTGGACGATCAAGTCATTTTTTGGTCGTCCAGCACAGATTTCTCTGGACGACCCGAACTGTCTTCTGGACGATTTTCTCCAATTTGCCCTAATCGTCCCGAACGATCGCAGGATCGTACGGGACGATATGAACAACTTTTTCTACTGATCGTCCAGAAGAGCCTATTCGACCAGGCTGAAACAGCTGAATTTGAACTGATCGTACAGGACGATCTTGGCCGACCAGTTGAGATTTAGGGCAAATTTTAAGCCCTCCTTTAAAATAACTTTTTCCAAAATTTGGAAACATCTTTTGCTGCCTTCCTTCCCTGAGAAACCCTAGAGAGAGAGAGAGTTGGGAGAGAGAGAGAAGATCTTGTGAGGGGGAGTTAGTGAGGGATTCACTAAGGTTGCTCTGAGCACGGATCAGAGTCGTCTTCTCCGCTCGTCGCCTTTCGTCTAGTCGGTGTTCGTCGTGGGAGGATCGTTCACAAAAAGATCTGGGGTTCTCTGTCCGCTTCAGGTGGAAGTAAAAGGAGTTCGAAGGTTCTCTGCCTACTTCAGGAGGAAGCAAAAGGAGTTCGAAGGTTCTCTGCCTGCTTCAGGAGGAAGCAAAAGGAGGTCGGGTTCTCTGCCTCACTGTGTGGTGAAAAGGAGGTGGTTGTACAGGCTTCTCCGCCTTGCTGTGGGAGCAAAAGGAGAGACACTTTTTTGTTTAGTGCAATACCCGGAGGGGAGGCTCCGGGGAGTGGACGTAGGTCAAGTTGACCGAACCACTATAAAATCTGGTTTACTTTTCTGATTCAGTTTTGCACTTTACTTTTCTGATATTAACTGCTTGGGTGAATATCGGTGGTTGATCTTTTTATCGTTGTTTTAATTCGTTTGCGCTGCATGTTATAAAAAGATTTTTATTGTTATCGTGAAATTTTTAAATAACTAATTCACCCCCCCTCTTGGTTAGCCTCGGGACTAGTTCACTAGGGCTTAACATCCCTATCAAACTTTCAAGTGGTATCAAAGCGGGATTCAAAATTTAGGTTTAAAAACTTTTGAATTTGATCCATGGCTAACTGTAATAATCGTAATACTGCTGAAGGATATTCTATTACAAGACCACCGTTGTTTGATAATATTCCTTTTAATTTTTGGAAAACACGCATGTCTACTTTTCTACAGTCTATTGATTATCGCATGTGGATGTTAGTTAAGGACGGATACGAACCACCTTTTAAACTGATTAACAATGTGAAAACTGAACTGCCTTTTACTGATTGGACGTTTGATGATCGTGATTTAACACAGTTAAATGCAAAATGCTTGAACTGTTTCTTTTGTGCTTTAAAATCTGAAGACTATATGCGTGTTTCTACTTGTACTACGAGAAAGGAAATCTGGGATAGATTATGCATAACATACGAAGGTACAACTGAAGTCAAACAGTCTAGATTAAACATCTTGTTACATGATTACGAACTTTTTCACATGAAACCTAGTGAGACTATTTCAGAAATGTACACAAGGTTCACTCAGATTGTTATCTCTTTGCATGTTCTAGGTAGAGAACTTACTAACTACGAAAGAGTGAACAAAATTCTAAGATGTTTGCATGCTTCTTATGATGCTAAGATTACTGCTATTACTGAATCTAAAGATTTAAACACTTACTCTATTGACAGCTTACTTGGATCACTTATTGCTTACGAGCAAGGGGTGAACCAAAGGCAACTTGATGCAGGTGAACGCAAGAAATAGAAGACAGTGGCACTAAAGGCCAAGGATTCAGATGCTAGCACTTCCGAGTCTGATAGCGATGATGTTGCCTTAATCACAAGGCAATTCAAAAGCTTTCTAAGGAAGAAACATAAGAACTATCAGAAGTGGAACAAGGGTAAGTCCAATAAAAATTTTAAGAGTTCATCTGAATCTGTTTGTTTTGAATGCAGGAAGCCTGGACACATAAAGGCTGAATGTCCTACACTTAAAGCTCACCCAAGCAAGGAGAAGGGTGAGGAGAAACCAAAGTTTAGAAAGGACAAGAAGTGATTCAGAAGGCATTCTGGGCAGACTCTGCATCCGACTCTTCTGAGACTGAAGCTGAAGAGGAGGAAACAAACTTATGTCTGATGGCTGATGATCATCCTGGTCAGTCGGACCAGGAAGAGGTATGTGAGCTGACTTACGATCAATTATTTGAAGTTTCTGAAAGAATTCATACATCGTATAGGAAGCTTAAGAAAACTCATGCTAGTTTGAAATTAGATTACTTAACTTTGCAAAAAGAGCATGATTCTGTAGTTAAAGATCATTCTACACTTGATTCCAATCACATGTCTTTGCTTGATGAATTCGATGAGTTAAATAAAAAATATTTTGATTTAGTGTCTGAGCATGATTCATTGAAAACTACGCATGTGGACTTAGAAAGAGCTTTTAAAGAGTTAGATACAATGGCATGTGAAGTAGAAAGTAGCAAGGGAACCTTAAAATTTAAAATTACAAGTTTAAAGAAAGAAAATGAGTTTTTGAAGGTAAAGATCAGTGCTTTTGAAAAGAACAAAACACCGCCGACTTTTGAACAGTTTTATGCACCGCCACCTTTTGAAAAATCTATTGCAAGTTCTTTAAAGCATGTTTCATATACATCTAGGAAGAGGCATTATCATCCACGTAGATTAGTTAACCCTTTTCCTGGTGTTAGATGTTTTTCATGTGGCATGTTAGGACATATTTCTCACACCTGCACTGTTCACCGTAGTACACATTGGGTGTGGAAACCCAAACTGCCTGTTTCACAGCACAGCACGCATGCATTGCATTCTTCTTTTCATAAGAAGGAACCCAAACCTGTTTGGGTTCCTAAGACTGACGTTTGATACTTTTGTAGGTGTGCTCTCACACAAGACCTCGTGAGAGCATGTGGTACCTGGACAGCGGATGTTCTAGACATATGACTGGGGATGCAAATCAGTTCATTTTGCTGGAGGCAAGGTTACACTTGGAGATAACACCACCAGGAAGGTGGTAGGCACAGGTATAATTGGTGATTCAAAGAATTTTATGATTGATAATGTTTTGCTTGTAGATGGACTGAAACACAACCTGCTGAGCATCAGTCAACTCTGTGACAAGGGATACAGCATCAAATTCCTGCCCACTGGCTGCATTTTAAGCTTAAATGCTGAAGTTATTTTGCAGGGGCAAAGGATCAACAACGTCTACAAGCTGGATGTAAGTAACATTAAATCTAATAATTCAATTTACTTAAAAACTGCTACTGATGAGTCTTGGTTATGGCATAGGAGATTGTGTCATGCCAGTATGAAAACCCTTAGGAGAGTCACCCCAAAGGACTTAGTTAGAGGTGTGCCCAAGCTTAAGTTCACTAAGGATCACCTGTGTGATGCCTGTTAGTTGGGGAAGTAAGTCCAGTCCTCTTTTCACTCTGTTAAGGACATTAGCACCTCTAGACCTTTAGAAGTTCTTCATATGGACCTCTTTGGACCCATTAGCACTGCCAGCTTAGGGGGGAGAGTCTATGGTTTTGTGATTGTAGATGATTATTCGAGGTTCACTTGGGTTAAGTTTTTATCACATAAATCTGAGTCATTTGATGAGTTTAGATCCTTCTCTACTTGGATTCAAAAGAAGTTAGGATGTGAGATTATTACCATCTATAGTGATCACAGAGGGGAATTTGAAAATGAAAGGTTTAGAAGCTTTTGTGAGGATCATGGGATTAGTCACAATTTTTCAGCTCCTAGGACCCCTCAGCAAAATGGGGTAGCTAAAAGGAAGAATAGGACCTTAGTGGAAGCCGCTAGAGCCATGCTTGTCGAGTATTCAATTCCAAAATACTTTTGGACTGAAGTGGTGAACACTGTCTGTTATGTGCTGAATAGGGTGAATGTGAGAGTCAAACTTAACAAGACACCTTATGAGATCATTAAGGGTAGAACTCCAAATCTGTCCCACCTCCATGTCTTTGGCTGTAAGGTTTTCATTCTGAACAACGGGAAGTCACCCTTAGGAAAATTTGACCCCAAATTTGATGAAGGAGTGTTTTTAGGATATTCAAGTGTGAGGAAATCCTTTAGGGTGTTCAATAGGAGGACTTTGGTGGTGGAAGAAACAACCCATGTAGTGTTTGAGGAATCTGATCCTAAGGAGTCTAGATCTGAAGTTAAAGATGAAGAGATTATTGAGGTTACCCAAGGAGTTGGAAATACAAATTTGGAGGAAAGGGTAGAACCTCAAACAGATTTGCCTAGAGATTGGAGATATTCTTCGAGTCATCCTAAAGAACTGATCTTAGGAGACCCTTCTGAAGGTGTTAGGACTAGGCATGGACTTAGGAAGGAAGTAAACCATTCTGCCTTTATCTCAATGAGTGAACCCACCAACATCAATCAAGCCCTATCGGATGAATTTTGGATTTTAGCTATGCAGGAAGAATTGAATCAATTTGTAAGGAATGATGTTTGGGAGTTAGTAGAAAGACCTAAAAATCAAAGTATTGTGGGAACCAAGTGGGTCTTTAAGAATAAGATGAATGATTCTGGTGTGGTGGTGAGAAATAAGGCAAGATTGGTGGCTAAGGGGTATAATCAGATAGAAGGGATTGATTTTGAGGAGACTTTTGCCCCTATAGCTAGATTGGAAGCCATTAGAGTGCTACTAGCCTTTGCCTGTTATAAGGGATTTAAGCTGTTTCAAATGGATGTTAAGAGTGCCTTTTTAAATGGGGTAATTAAAGAAGATGTTTTTGTAGAACAACCCCCAGGTTTTGAGAGTTCCCAATATCCAAGTCATGTCTATAAATTAAAAAAGGCCTTATATGGATTGAAACAGGCACCCAGAGCTTGGTATGAGAGGCTTAGCACATTCCTGTTAGAAAGAGAGTTTGTTAAGGGGAGCGTAGACACCACCCTTTTTCTGAGGAGATTAGGGGATGACTTACTCATTGTCCAGATCTATGTTGATGATATAATTTTTGGATCTTCTGATAAATATTTATGTGAAGAGTTTTCTAAAATGATGAGTAAGGAGTTTGAGATGAGTATGATGGGAGAATTGTCCTACTTTTTGGGGTTTAGCATAAGGCAAATGGATGATGGAACCTTTCTCAATCAATCAAAATACACTAAGGACATTTTGAAGAAATATGGAATAGACAAAGCCAAGCCAATCAATACTCCCATGCCCTCCTCAGTTCAGTTAGATAAGGATTCAAATGGAAAGTCTGTTGATCAGAAGAAGTATAGAGGGATAATAGATTCACTGCTTTACCTGACTACTAGCCGACCTGATATCATGTTTAGTGTCTATCTTTGTGCTAGGTTTCAGGCTGATCCTAAAGAGTCCCACCTGACTGCTATTAAGAGAATTCTTAGATATCTTTTAGGGACCCCAAACCTAGGAATTTGGTACCCTAGGCACAGCACCTCTTTTGAGATCATTGGATATTCTCATTCTGACTTTGCGGGGTATAGGATGGATAGGAAGAGTACTTCTGGGACGTATCAATTCATAGGACAGTCGTTAGTCTCCTGGTCCAGTAGAAAATAGAACTCAGTTGCATTTTCCACTGCTGAAGCTGAGTACATTGCCTTAGGAAGTTGTGTGGCCAAAGTTCTTTGGTTGAAGCAACATATCTTGAATTTAGGAGTACCTATTGGCACAATTTCTGTTCTGTGTGATAATACTAGTGTCATCTGTATCTCTAAGAATCCAATCCAACATTCTAGGACCAAACACATTGATATTAGGCATCACTTCATTAGGGACCATGTTACAAAAGGGGACATTTAGCTACATCATGTAGCAACTGAAAATCAGCTGGCTTACATATTCACTAAACCACTGGCCTTTGACTCATTCAGTATTTTGAGAACCAGATTAGGAGTGATTGATATAAATGTTTGATTCTGATGACTGCTAATTTATGATTGTTCTGATTGGTATTCTGATTTCTGTTAGTTAGTTTTGGTATTATGATTTCTGATTTCTGTTAGTTAGGTTTGGTATTCTGATTTTTTATTTCTGTTAGTTAGTTTTGGTTTGATTATTTGCTTTCAGTTGATTTTTTTTCTTTTGCTGATTTCTGTATTAGCCTTACTGTTCGTTTGATTTGAGTATTTACTTTGCTGTGATTTTCTACCTATTTTTATTTATTTACTGGTTCATATCTTGCACTTACTATTTTATGCTTTTCAAGATCTGATCACCGCTCACTACCTCTGGTGATCTAAATTTTTGACTGGGAGTTTTTACCTTATTTTGGTTTGGAAGCTGGTAAGCAGTGATTGACTTCGCTGAATCTGTTAAAGGGAAGAAACATTGATAATTGTTTCTCTTCCTCTAACTCCTTTACTGGTGTGTAGTTTCTTTTGAATAAAAATCCTCTTCAAAATTAA
The DNA here is from genome assembly GCA_019925795.1 of Dendrobium chrysotoxum. Classification (NCBI taxonomy): domain Eukaryota; kingdom Viridiplantae; phylum Streptophyta; class Magnoliopsida; order Asparagales; family Orchidaceae; genus Dendrobium; species Dendrobium chrysotoxum. The sequence goes on from CM034310.1 coordinate 11,319,481, forward strand.
AATGTTAGTTTTTGAAATAGAGATTATTTTATCTTCCTACAGTAATCTGCCTCATATCAATAGTATTTTTCAAAGTCTTGAGTCACTAGTTTGATTTTCTAAACCAAGTGATTGCATTTATCATATGTTGTATGGCTTTTGTTTTGTGAATCGTTCTTCCTTACTGCGGAGAGTCATCTCCTATGTCTGGAAGATAATCTCACAGCTGAGACTCTTTAATGATTATGAAAAGGATAAAGCTTATAAAAGATGCGCAGTGCGCCAGATAATTTGAAAAATAGGCATAAAATGAGCCCAAAACTGAAAAGATGCGAAATTGCCAAATTGGATACACAAAGTGTATCAAAAAATCAAAAGATGTGCAAAGCGCCAACCAATTTGAAAAAGAGGTACAAAATGAGCCCAAACCAAGCTTTCTTCCCTTTCAGATTATTAAATGTCTTAGAGAAATCTGTGCGCCACTTAATATTTTCAAAAAGCTTGAGTTTTGAAAATCCCGATTTCTGATTTTTTACTTTGTAACACTATTATATCAGATATTTTTCTGGAACGAGGCTTGAAAGGATCTCTTTTCAAATCTAATGTCTTTTCTTTTGAATCGGATTTTTGTGTTGAAAGAGATTTGCATTGATAAGGTGCCCGGGGTCGGAGATACGAAAGTTGATTATTTCCAACCTTTTCTGGATTTCAGCACTGTCAATCGTCCTGTCATTGGTTTTTGAATCTAAAATCAAGGAAAAATTCTGATTTTCTCGAGCATCTTCATCAAAAAATAAATAAATAAATAAAAAATAAAAAAAAAGAATAAAAAAATGCTTTTATATGTTTTTGTGGTCAATTCTATTAGTTTTTATGTTATTTTGATTTTATGTTTGTGTTTTTGGGATCCTGATCAATCATTTTCATCCTTCACCTTTTTCTGTTTTTGCCCATCGTCCTGGATGATACACCGATCGTCCTGGACGATCCTCTTCGTCTTGGACGATCCTCTTCGTCCTGGACGATCCAAAAATCATCCTGGACGATTCATTCAAAATCATACCCACTGCTCCTGCTGTTGAAACTATCCCAATTATTGGTGATCGTCCTGGACGATCCATACATCGTCCTGGACGATATGATCCATATTTTTCTGATCTGATCAAACGGTTGATATTGCACCAATTATTTGACATCGTCCCGTTTGATCCTCTTATCGTCCTGGACGATCCACCTGTCAAGCCGCAGGACGATTCAACTTCGGCCCGTCTGACCTATTTATTGTAAATCATCCTGGACGATCCACCTAATCATCCGGGATGATACCTTTTCATCAACGGTCGTCCAGCTGACTCCTCGGGACGATCGCCTGTGTCTAATCGTCCCGGATGATATCTGATCATCCTGGACGATCGGACCGCCTTTTTGACCAATCGTCCAGGACGTCATAAATGTTCAGATCGTCCCGGACGATGTCACGATCGTACGGGACGATCAGTCCGTGTTCTTTATAAATAGCAATTTTCTTGAGATTTTTTTCACACCGATTTTCTCCACTCCACTTCTCCTCCTTACCCTCTCAATTTCTCATGGCTGGTGGCAAGCGTTCCCGTCAGAAGGGTGCCAGTTCTTCCCGGGGGCCGGTTGATCCTCGCTTCCCTAATGCCGCCGATCAGGCTGCCTTTGAGCGATACTACGAGGTGGGGATCACGCCTTCGAAAAAAGTAAATCCTCGCACTCTCACTTATCCAGTCCTTGATCTCTTCGCACACACTTCACAGACCCTTATCACAACTGTCCATCACTGGTGACAAACTCCACACCCTTATCACAGACCCAGATTATAATTGGAGTGTCGCCAATCATTTCCTCCGCAATACCAATGCCCCTTATCATGACAATGCCTGCTCCACCCTTCTTAAGGACGCCCGAACCATTCAATATGTTCTTCATTCCTCCGTCGTTCCAAAGGCAGGGGATCGCATTCACATCACCCCCCTCCTATCCTTGACCACCTACTACATCATGGCCCATCAGGAATTTAATGCTGCCGATCTCATTATCCGGTACCTCGAGCACCTTACCACCATTCGGGATCCAGGTCATCACCGTCGCCCAAATCTAGCCTTAGGACACCTCGTTGCCTATGCTCTTGAAACCAAGTATGACTTGTAATATCCCGGAGCCCCAAATGTTCCTACCTACTTCCTCACCAACAATGCCTTCCATGTCCTCCACAGCACCCAACTACATCTGGAGCCCGCCCCGGATGTTGAGGAAGAGGAGGAAGCGGCCATTCCCGCTCCTGCTGCACCCGAGGCACCTGCTCCCCTTCGCATTGCCTCTCCCCTTGACCACCTAGTGCAGCGCTTTGACCAGCGGGAGGCCCATTTTGACTCCTACGTGGTTTCCTAGGAGCAGCGGCACAACGAGGACCTCCAATGCTTCGCGGACTATACTGCGCAGCAGCAACAGCGGCATGACCAGGACATGGCCTGGTTTGAAGCTCAATTTCAGGTCATTCACCATTACTTCAACCCTCCACCACCACCTCCTCCTTCCGATCAGGATCCACCTCTGTTTTCGTTTCCTGCTTTTGTAGTCAGTCTCTTCTATATTTTATTTCCGTGTTCTGGCTTTTTTTTTTCCTCCTCCTTTTTGTGATGTCAAAAGGGGGAGTCAGTTGTAGCATGTCTGTTTCTATTTTATGAGTCATGGTTCCTGTATTGTGTTAGTTGTTAAATGAAAATTTGGAAAAATGTTTGTTGTGTTTGATCTCCTAATTTACTTTTATTTTCAGACTACTTTACAAATGTTTGCCATCATCAAAAAGGGGGAGATTGTTGCAAATCTGGTTTTGATGATGACAAACATGTTTCCAGTGTGTTTTGCTTGGCTAATCTGTTTCAGGCACAAAAGACCGCGAGCCACTCAAGCCAACTCAAGATTGGGTCCAAGTGTGTCAAATGTATGATTTTTTCTTTTATTGAGTCAATTGTAATGTAACTGATTCCCTAGCTAAGTAACCTTGCACACACACACTCAGGGAGAGAGATTGAGTGAATTAGAGTTTCTGTTAAAATTTTGTTCAGATCGTCCTAGACGATTTTAACATCGTCCTGGACGATCCAGCCAAAACAGAAACCCTAATTAGGGCGACTAAGTTAAGAGGGTCTGATTAAGCAGATCATCCAGGACGATCTCCAGATCGTACGGGACGATATGCCCAAATCAGAAATTCTCAGCCGCCAGATTAAGTTAGGCAAGTTTTATTTTAAGTATTTTGGTCTGATCGTCCCAGACGATACACGTATCGTCCCTGGACGATTCACTACAATCATGCTTAAATTAGTCTGGTAATTAAGGAAAGCAATTAATGTTTAATTGATACGATCACATCGTCCTTGACGATCGCAGGATCGTCCCGGACGATCATGATCGTCTAGTGCATTTCAGCTGTACGACCCGAACTGTGTACAGGATGATTTATGGCCTTTTAAAACTAATCGTACACGACGATGTCCCTATCGTCCTGGACGATCAAGTCATTTTTTGGTCGTCTAGCACAGATTTCTCTGGACGACCCGAACTGTCTTCTGGATGATTTTTCCCAATTTGCACTAATCGTCCCGGACGATCGCAGGATCATACGGGATGATATGAACAACTTTTTCTACTGATCGTCTAGAAGAGCCTAATCATCCGGGCTGAAACAGCTGAATTTGAACTGATCGTACAGGACGATCGACAGATCATCCTGGACGATCTTGGCCGACCAGTTGAGATTTAGGGCAAATTTTAAGCCCTCCTTTAAAAGAACTTTTTCCAAAATTTGGAAACATCTTTTGCTTCCTTCCTTCCCTGAGAAACCCTAGAGAGAGAGAGAGTTGGGAGAGAGAGATAAGATCTTGTGAGGGGGAGTTAGTGAGGGATTCACTAAGGTTGCTCCGAGCACGGATCAGAGTCGTCTTCTCCGCTCGTCGTCTTTCGTCTAGTCGGTGTTCGTCGTGGGAGGATCATTCGCAAGAAGATTCGGGGTTCTCTGCCCGCTTCAGGTGGAAGCAAAAGGAGTTCGAAGGTTCTCTGCCTGCTTCAGGAGGAAGCGAAAGGAGTTCGAAGGTTCTCTGCCTGCTTCAGGAGGAAGCGAAAGGAGGTCGGGTTCTCTGCCTCACCATGTGGTGAAAAGGAGGTGGTTGTACAGGCTTCTGTGCCTTGCTGTGGGAGCAAAAGGAGAGACACTTTTTGTTTAGTGCGATACCCGGAGGGGAGGCTCCGGGGAGTGGACGTAGGTCAAGTTGACCGAACCACTATAAAATCTGGTTTGCTTTTCTGATTCGGTTTTGCACTTTACTTTTCTGATATTAACTGCTTGGGTGAATATCTGTGGTTGATCTTTTTATCATTGTTTTAATTCGTTTCCGCTGCATGTTATAAAAAGATTTTCATTGTTATCGTGAAATTTTTAAATAACCAATTCACCCCCCCTCTTGGTTAGCCTCGGGACTAGTTCACTAGGGCTTAACATCCCTATCGAACTTTCAATATTTTCTTTCGTACGTGCATTGGTTACTCCTGTCTGTTTTATTTGAAACTACTGCATCAATATTTTCCATCATAAAAAAGGGAGAGATTATTGTAAATCTGGATTCAAGAAGTATAGTTTTGATGATGACAAACATGTTTGCGTTCTATTTTACTTGACTAATCATTTCAGGTACAAAAGATCAAATGTAATTCAAGCCAACTCAAGATCGGGTCCAAGTATCTCCGAATGTAATTTCCCCTTTCTTGAGTCAAATGTAATGTAAATTGATCCCCTAGCTAAGTAACCTTATATACAGACTCAGGGGGAGAGTTTTAGTGAATTAGAGTTTCTGTTAAATTTTCATTTTGATTGTCCCGGATGATATACACATCGTCCTAGATGATCCAGTGAAAATAGAAACCCTAATTTTGGAGACCAAGTTAAGTCTGTCTCATTAAGTTGATCGTCATGGATGAACCATCCATCGTACGAGATGATAGGCTCAAATCAGAAATTCTGAGCCGCCAGATTAAGTTAGCCAAGTTTTATTTTTAGAGATTTGATCTGATCGTTCCGGATGATACGTGTATCATCCTGGATGATCCATTACAGTCATGCCTAAATTAGTCTGGTAATTAAGGAAAGTAATCAAGGTCTGATTGATTTGATCATATCATCCTGGATGATCGCAGGATCGTATGGGCCGATGTGTTAAAAATCCTAACCGTCCAGCATGTTTCACCTGTACGTCTAGAGCAGTAATCAGGATGATTTTGGCACTTTGTGAACTAATCATACAGGACGATAAAAATATCATCCTAGACGATCAAGTCATTTTGGGGTCGTCAAGCACAAGTTCCTCTGGATGACCAGAGTGGTCTTCTGGATGAAATTCCTGATTTACACTAATCGTCTTGGATGATCACAGAATTGTACGGGATGATTTGAACAACTTTTTCTACTAATCATCCAGAAGAGCCAGATTGTCAAGGCTAAAACAGGTGATTTTGAACTGATCATACAGGATAATCTATCGATCGTCCTAGACGATATTGGCCTACCAGTTGAGATTTAGGATAAATTTTGAGCCCTCCTATAAAAGATCTTTTTCTTCCAACAAGAAAAATCTTTTGCCACTTTCCTTTCTAGAGAAACCTTGAGAGAGAGAGAGAGAGCTTGGGAGAGAGAGAGGATCTTGTGAGGGGGAGTTTATGAGGGATTCACAAAGGTTGCTCCAAGCAAGGATCAGAGTCATCTTCTCCATTTGTCGTCTCTCATCTTGTCAATGTTTTTTGTGGGAGGATCGTTCGTAAGAAGATTCGGGTTCTCTGCCCACTTCAGGAGGAAGCGAAAGGAGTTCAGGTTCTCTGCCTGCTTCAGGAGAAAGCGAAAGGAGTCCGGGTTCTCTGCCTGCTTCAGGAGGAAACAAAAGGAGTTCAGGTTCTCTTCCTGCTTCAAGAGGAAGCTAAATGAGTTCAGGTTCTCTGACTCACCGGGTTGGTGGAAAGGAGTTTTGTACAGGCTTCTCCGCCTTGTTGTGGGAGCAGAAGGAGAGTCACTTTTATGTTAGCGCAATACCCAGAGGAGAGGCTCCGGAGAGGGGACGTAAGTCAATTTGACCGAACCACTATAAAATCTGGTGTGTTCTTTCTGATTATTTTCTGCACTTTATTTTTCTGTTATTATCTGCTTGGATGAATTTTATGGTTGATCTTTTCATTTCTGTGTTTACTTATTTCAGTTGCAAATTATCGAAAAGATTTTTCTGTTGCTCATAAATTTTTAAATACTCAGGACTAGTTCATCAGGGCTTAACATCCCTATCAAACTTTCAAGCCCATAGTAAGGTCAATTTCAATGCTTAAACCCATTTTAAATCAAATCAATCCCTCAAAATCATTCAATTGGACACCTTTGACATGTCCAAAGCTTTTCAAGTCAAGCTCCCCCTTGGGTTGACTTGGTCAACCCATTTGGAGGGGTCAAAACCTTCTCCATGGATTATTTAGTTTAGTATTTATTTAAATTCAGATTGAGTTGATTTGATTACTGGATTGTGAGATATTATTATTTCTTTGAAATTAATATTTTGTGATTTTCTCACAATCTAGTGGTTAATTGAGCCCTAAATTTTGGTTAAAAGTATTTGGGTATCATAGGCATGCACTATAATTTTCTTAGGGTCAGATACCCATTGAATGGTTATGATGTTAATTTTAAAAGCAATGGGTCCATTTTGGACCCAAAATTTGAAAATTCATAACTCTTCATATATTTAGAATTAGGCTACATATTTTATGTGATGTGATTGCATATGTATCAGGGTTAGTCACAAAATATTTTAAGCCCATTCGAATAGTAGAGACACATAAGGAAAATAATTAAGGAAATATTTAGAAAACTTTGAAAATTCCTAGAAGATTATACACACACCCAATAGGGGTGAAACTTGAACATAGTAAACTTCGTGACATCATGTACTTTAAGTTCAAATTTCATTGAATTCAGAAGTCATTAGGTTAGAAAATTAATTAGCCGAAAATTTCAGCCCTTTTAAGGACCCAGAAAATTCAACAAAATGTAATAAATCGAAATTAACTCCAACAAATACAAACACTATATCAAATTGACCATAACATAGCCCTCTACCTAGGAAAAAAAAAAGCTTGTTGACTGGATTCCAAATTCAACTTTAATTTGACTTTTAATGAAAATTAACAATTAATTAAAATAAATAATTAAAAATAATTAAAAATCCCAAAAAAATTTCCAAACACTTGGAAACACTCTCATGGGTCATTTCTGATTTTTGGGATTGATTCCATGAAGCTTGGGATGAGTTTGGATTAAAATGATCAAAACCTTCCTAATTAAGCAATTTTAAAAATTCAATAATTAAGAGAACTTTGAAAATTCATAACTAATTACAGAAAAATCTAAATTAAACAAACTTATTATCATTCAACTCCAATTAAGGTCTAGTATTTTGTAAAAATGTCAAACCTTCAAAATCTGGTCAAAGTAAAAAAGTTAACTTTTCGGTCAACCGTAGTTCAAATTTAGGCCCGAATTTCAAAAAATTATAACTTTTCATAGTAAACTCTAAATTGAGTGTGCCAATAGTCTACCTAATCATCATAAGGCCTAATTTTTTTAAAATTTTGAAACTTGCAAAATTAACTTTAAATTTAAAGTTAACTTTTGGCCCCCTTAGTTAACATAATTAAATAATTCTAATAAATTATAAAAATCCAATAATTCATTAAAATTCCAGAAAACTTTAATTTGACTAATAAAATACTCAACCAACACTCAAATACATTACAACCACTCCAAAGATGATATTTATACTACTACGGGCTACAGGGCTAAGCGTCCTAAGGAGGCCTAGTTCCTCGAGCTTAGTGGCACAATGCCACGAATCGATTCAATAGAGTATTAAACATCAAAACTAAATTACTTTTAATTACTTAACCAAATTAAAATACTTAATTCAACTACATCAACAAGGTTTTTTGAATGGACTACTCTGAGCATTAGGAGGCCTGGTTCCTCGAGCCTGGTGGCCGAACACCGCGAACTTGTTGATGGAAAACATAAATTAATTTAACTTTTAAAATTAGTAATTAATTGACTTAATTAGTATTAATTTATCTCTAATGTCTAACAAATTAAATCAACTTAATCAACCCCGATGGTTACTGGGTAACCCAAGCTTACGAGGCTATTAACTTAGCCCCAAAAAAGGTGAAATAAACTTCACGGCCTATGTGAGCAACAAAGGTGGTAATTATTTAATAATTAAAATGCATTTAAGTCAAGCCTTAACACATTAATACTTAAAATCAAACATAAAGTCGTCCTTTAGCCTTTAACAAACTCTAACATTAAACAACTCCAACAAATTACCCAACTTATGAACTACCCCAGCCACACGACCTTCTACACACACTTTAGATGGTTTGCTAGGACAACCAACTCTAGATCTAGGCTAGGCTAGTGTTTACTTTTCTATTGTGTCCCAGGTTTTTTGAGTTTTTATTGCATGTTGTGATTGAAATTGATTGATATTTTTTTTACTTTTACTATACTCTGTGGATTGATGTGATGGGCGATTAGATTATCCTTAAGTTAGGAATGATCTGGATGCTCACTAAATTTTTTGCAGGTGGCCACACTCATACAGGGAAATCAAGGGGGCTAAATAAATTATAAATGTAAATGCTATAGGTGCTTCAACTGCTTAGCCCCCAAATAAAAGGAGCATGGCCAAGTATGTTTACTTTTCTGTATATATATATAACTGCTTGGGAATTATATTTTAATATTCAAATGCTAAGGATAACCCTGCAGGAGAGTCTAAAATTTTTATTTTCAAATTTATGTAATTTGTTTAAGTATTAAGTTGTGAAAGTAGCACTTTGAGTTTGGGATACATAGATCTAAAGATTGGATTCCAAAGAGGAAAGGATACTCCTTATCCATTTGGAACTCCAAAATTGGATTACACTACTACCTAAAGTGGAAAGAGTAACCTTCCCCTCGAGAGAAGAGTTCTCTTTTCCATTTGGGTATCCAGCCATGAAGAATCCAAGGAGCTCAAGGAGGAGAAGACCAAGGAGTTAAAGATAAAGAGTATCTCACTCAAAGTCACTTGCGTCTGTATTAGGATTAGAATCTAGGTTGTTGTCAGTGGTGCCTGGCCCCTTTTAATTTATATAAATCTGGGTTGTAATAAGCAAGGCAATTTACCTATAGACATTTACTTAATTAATTTGATTATTTAATGTATTTTGATTTAAATTGATTACTTATAAGAATGCCTATTTTTCCTAGTTTTTTGGCGATTGCATGTCGCTTTTATTTTAGCCTGGATACATGGAGGCTCGTAAGGACATGAAAAAATTCTTTTACTAAACTCTAATAAAAATTTTAAGATAACATAGAAACTCTAACGCTCTTAAGAAGTAAGCCTAGGGCCACTGGGAGTTCTCATTTCATAATTGCTGCATTATTCTTTAAATTTGCTAGGCACCTTCCTGCCTGCTGGTTCTAGCAGACCACATAGCCTATGAGGGTGCAGATCTGTCAAGGGGAGTCTGTGCACTCTAGGATAAAAACTATTTTAAAGCCTTTTTAAAGCTGCTTCATTCCAATTTATGCATTTAATTGAGTCAATCAGCATCCATTGTATTAGAAACTAATTTAAAAGTGAGTCTAAATCTTAATTACATTTTTTTTTTAGCATTTTCACCCAACATAAGTCAAGGGACCAATTTGAACAATCTTTAGATGTCTGCCTCAATTTCTAAAATCCTTAATTATAACGTCCCTACCACCCTTTCATAAATTGACTTGACTCATCGATTTTGATCGTCTTGGTGGTTAGCTGGCTCACCAATCCAGGCCGGGGTAAGTCCAGGTTTTGCACTACATTAGTTAGATTTGAACTACTGTGTTCTAGTGTACAGATTTAGATTTATGATATGGGGTAGATTTCTTTTTGAATCATAAGACCCCAACCTCTAGGAATATAATCTCAAATTTCTAATAAAATGCTCAACTTAAACTAAGTTCTTCTTTCAATCCAAAATTTAAAGCCCAACACTTAGCTTAGGTCGGGGGCACTTCTAAACTATTTTTAGAATCCCAAAGTGACTCCTTCCCCTCTTCCTTCAATTTCAAAAATAACTGCTCAAACTTGATCCAATCCCTATTTTAGTTTCAAACTCACCTCCTTGGTATCACTCCTAGAAAATCTTTAAACAAAATTTTTGTCGTTATTTAAATCGAGAGTTTTCATAGGAGTCTTTGGTCACCTACAATGTAATTAACTATGAGAGCTTGCACTCGTAGGAGATTTAGAACCCACATCTAATTTTTAAAAACAAATTTTTAAAACTCAATTAGTCATCTTTGGGAAAGTTAAATTACTAACGATTATTATCATTATGTTCAAACGATTGTTGACAAATAATAACTTCTCCCTTCGAGGAGATATATATTTTGTTAAAATGAATTCGAATATGAAATTAACGATCGCTCCTCTTGATTTTCGTAGGATGATATTTGATTAAACTTTATTTTAACCCTTCAGGGGCCATATAAAGTTCTCTCTTAAATCTGGTTATGATATTCGAGACGGGATTTGCAATTCTAAATCTAAACCCCTTTTTAAAATTTTATTTCCACCTCTTGAGATGATATAATATTTTTGATAGGATGTTTGATTTTAGAATTAAATTTTAATGTCAATTCTGAATTCCCTAAAGAAGATTAAATTTTTTAAAACCCACTTTCAACACCAACATGATTACACTAGAATCTTCTTGAGAAGATCTTACTAAGTTTGAAATTGTCATATACGATTATTAAAGTGGTCGCCGGATTTTGATATTAACTCTGAATCTCTTATTTGTCTGGTTTGGATCTCCTTACTTAATCTTCATATGCATTTTTTAATTCTGCTATTCTTCAAGTGATCGGGTCTATCTTTGGTAGACCTTTACAGGTTGATCAGGCGATGACTAACAAATCGAGGCCGTCGGTGGCTAAAATTTTGGTTGAAATGGATATTACAAAAGTATTTCCAAAGGAAATTTGGATTGGATCTGAAAAGAATGGTTACACTTAACAAATTGAAATATAAAATTTTCCAATTTTTTGTAATCATTATAAACTACATGGGCATAATATTAATAATTATTTCATTCTTAACCCTACTCTGAAAGTGAAGGTTACAAAAAATGTCGTTCAAGAAGTTAATAAAAAGGAAAGAAGTTGCATAATTCGGTTAATCATGATTCTGCTCATGATGATAATGTGGCTTTGGATAGGAAAGGTTTGGAAAAAGTTTGGACTCTGACCTTAAGGATCAAATTATGCAGGAATCTAGAGAACATAAGAATTGGGAGTTGGTTCTGTACAAAGAACCTCCTAATTTGGTTTCAAAAAATTTCTTTACGGTTTTGGATTCTTCTTGTATTAATCAAAATGAGATTTCAAGTTTATTTGAAAATACTTCTGTTATTAATTTTTCTAAAGATTTCCCTATTGAGTCTCTACAGGAGAAGGCTTGCTGTGGTGTTAATAAACCTTCTAACTCGGTTCCTGATGCTTGTTCTGATTGTGATGAGAAAGAATTAGAAGATGGGGAACTTGCTTCTGAGCAGGTTATGGGTGAGCAAGCCTTTAAAAATTCTTTTGTTTTTGTGGATACTTCTAGTTGTAAATGTTTGGATAAGAATAAAGATTTTAATACTATTTATAATACTAGGTTTAAGAATAAGAAAAAGAAAAATAATTTGGGCATTAAGGTTTCTAAATCTCTAACTAAATCTTTATCGTTTTATAAATAATGATTGATTTTCTTATTTGGAATGTTAGAGGGATTGGATCCCCCTCTATTAAAAATAGGATTCGTAATTTGACCTGTATTCATTGTGTTGAATTTTTAGTTATTATTGAACCTATGATTAATGTAAATAGTATTATGCATGTTGGTAGGCTTTTGGACTTCAATAATTTTTTTGCCAATGTCTCTAATAAGAATTGGATTTTTTGGTCTAATAAAGTTACTTTAAATATTATTGATGATTTTGCTCAAGTAGTTAATGTGTCGCTCAATTTAACTTTTTTGTTAAAGGGTCTTTAGTTTATGCTGCTTGCAATATAATTGATAGAAATATTCTTTGGGACTCTCTAGTTTCTTTTTCTTTGACTGTCAATGAGCCTTGGTTTGTTGGTGGTGATTTTAATATTATCCTTAATTCTAATGAAAGATTAGCGGGTTGTGCTACTAACATAAACTCTATGGATGATTTTTCTAATATGATTTGTGATGGTAAGCTGATGGATATTGGTTTTATTGGTTTTAAGTTTACTTGGAATAACAATTGTTTATGTCAAAGATTAGATAGAATTATTTTTAATCATAAATGGATTACTTTATGGCAGTTATCCTCTATTGAGCATTTAAGTAAATCTCTTTCTGATCACTATCCCTTGCTTGTCTCTATTAGAATTAATAATTGTACCAATAAGACTTTTTCTATTTTTAGATTCCAGAATATGTGGATTCAATATTCTGACTTTTTTTAATTTAGTTTTGCCTAACTGGAAGGCTCGCATTGCTCCTAAAAATTTGGTGAAAGGTATGGTTACACTTTGGTTTAAATTAAAAAGGGTGAAACAGTACTTAAATTGGTGGAATAAACACCATTTTAAGAATATTTTTGATAATATCAAAAATATGGAGGCTAAGGTTTATCATCTTGAGAATTTGGTTATTTCTGATCACTCATTTTTTAATGAGTTGAATGAGGCTAAAGATAATTTAATTAAGCTTCAGGATATGGAGGAAACTTAATGGAAGCAAAAAGTTTCTGCCAAACTTTTAAATGAGGGAGAAAGAAATACAAAATACTTCCATGCTTTGGTGAGTAAGAAAAAAAGTTTGAATTTTGTCAAGAAGGTGAAAGATGAACAAGGTAACTAGATGGAAGAGCATTTGCTTCATGGCTCTGTTATTAAGCACTTTTCTAATTTACTGGGTAACAAGGTTTGTGTTTCTCCTTTACTTAATTCCCATCTTATTAGTAAGGTTATTAATTTGGAGGATAATGTTGTCCTTACTGAAATCCCTTCTGAGCAAGAAATTTTTTCTACTGTTATGTCTATGAATGCTAATTCCACTGCTGGAACGGATGGTTTTACCTCTTTTTTTTTCAAAAGTGTTGGCTTTCTATTTTATTCAATGGTTCTTCTAATGGTTTTTTTCATTCGGTTCATGGTGTTAGACAAGGAGATCCTTTGTCTACTTCTTTTTTTATTATTGTTATGGAATATTTTTCTAGATGTCTTAATGCACTTTTTGAGCAATTTCCTAGTATGTATTATAATTCTAATGGTGGTTTGCCTATTTCCCATCTTTGCTTTGCGGATGACTTCATTATTTTTTCTAATGGCAGCTTTAATCATGTTAAAAGGATCAAGGATTTTCTAGGTTTATTTTCTTTGGAAAGTTGTCTTAATTTTAATGCTTCCAAATGTTCTTCTTATACTTTTAAGAGGATTTCTACATCCAATGTTAACAGAATTGTTGCCTCTACTAATTTTGCTCATAAGAAGTTGCCTTTTAAATATTTAGGGGCTCCCATTTTAAAGGGTCTTAAGAAATCTCATTTGTTTGATGAGATTTTTAATAAGATTCAAAGTAATATCTCTTCTTGGGAATATCATTTTCTCTCTTATGGTGGTAGGCTTACTATTATCCTTAAGAGTACTTTAAACTCTATGGCTTTTCATTTATTTCAAGTATTAAGCCTAATGTTGCTACTGTTCTTAGGTTGGAACAAACTCTTAATAAATTTTTTTGGGGTTCTCGGTCCAACATTCATAGAATGCACTGGTCCACCTGGCATAAATTATGTGGGCCGTTAAATGAAGGGGGTTTGGGGTGCAAAACTATTTCTGATTCGATAACTACTTTCTCTTTAAAATGTGGTGGTTTTGTAAGAATCAAAGCTTGTGGGCTGGATTTATGAACTTCAAAAATTACAAAGGTAAGCGTCCTTTATGTTGTTACTATAAACATGGTGATTCTGCTATTTGGAAAAGAATGTGCTATTAGGAATAAAGTTGAGCCATTGATTCTGTGGGGAATAAACTCAGGTAACTCCTTCTTTTGGCAAGAAAGATGGATTTTTAACATGTCTACTGCATCTTATTCTTGTTTAAAGGTGAACCATTTCTTTAGTAATAATGAATGGAATTTTGATGCTATTCTGAATCTTGTGCATGTTGAGATTGGTAATAAGATTAAGGAGGTGAGAGTTTTTGCTAATTGTGATGATCAGATTTTATTTAAGCTTTCTTATAATGGTTCTTTTATCTTTAAAAATGTGTGGCATTTTATTAGAGATAAAAGTGATGTTGCTATTATCTTTGATAAGATCTAGAGCAGTAATATTCCAACAACTTATTCTGTGCTTGTTTGGAGAAATATTAAGAAGTTCATTCCTGTGGATAATATCCTATGGAAAAAGGGCATCTATTTGCCTTCTAAATGCTTATGTTGCTATCATATAGAAAGTATTAATCATTTGTTTATTAATGGTGCAATTGCAGCTAAAGTTTTGATTTGGTATGATAATTTTTTTAATACTCTTTTCTCTGGTCACTTGTCTTTTAATCACTTTCTTACTGCTTTATTTCATAAGTGTACTAGAGGTCACATTAGAATTGTGATGACTTTTACTCTTATTTGGTTTATTTGGATGGACAGAAATGATGCTAAGTATCGTAATATTCCTATGAATCATAATAGAATTATTGCTAGAACCAAGGATAAGACCAATAATTTGCATAGAGCTAATCTCTTTAAGAGCAATCAATTTCGTGGCTTTAAAAATGTGATGAAGAAACTCTGTCCTAACCTTATTGAGAATAGGGATGATACTTGTTTTAGAATTGTGTATTGGAGGAAACCTAAAGACAATTATATCAAAATCAATATTGATGGCTCTGTGGCTACTGGCAAGTGTGGTTGTGGAGGTATTTTAAGGAATGTTGAAGGTAATATGGTGCTTTTTTTTACTTGTCCTCTTGAATGTTGTAGTGTTATTTATGCTGAATTAAAGGCTTTATATCATGCTCTTCAAATTTCTTTATCTAAAGGTTTTTTTAGGCTATTGATTGAATTGGATGCATTATTAGTTATTCATTTCCTTAATGATTCGAACACTAGTAATGATGTTACCTTTTATCTGTTATGGGACATTAAAAATATGCTTTCTCATATAGACTATTCCATTTCTCATGTTTGGGGAGAAGGTAATGTGTGTGCTGATTTATTAGCTCGTATGGGGGCTGAGTATTCTTCTCTAACTATTTTTTCTAATCTTGATATTCTTCTTTTACTGAGAGGATGGATTAGATTGGATTAGTTTGGATTGCCTTATTTGAGGAAATAATTGTTTGGGTTTCATTGTGTTGGCTGTTGTTCTGATTAAATGGTGTTTGGAATCCCTTTAGTACTCTGCTCTTGGGAGTGTGTGGTGTTGTGTGTTGGTTTTGTTTTGATGTTGGGTTGGTTTCAGCTTTTGCTGGGTGGGGTTTCTGTTTTATGGTGTTGGTTTGGGCTTGGTAATGTTATTTCGGTGAATGTTCCTATAGGGTAGGTGTGTTTGGTGTTGCTGGGTGGTTTTTGATGGTGTGTGTGGCTGGTTGGTGGGTTTTGTGGGCTGTGGTATTTTGGTTATGTTTAGCTCAGGAGTGTTTGGTATTATCTGGATTCCTTACATTATTTTTTCATAATGGCTAGTGTTTTTAGCCTGTATTATGTGTTGATTGACCTTGCATTTTAGTATTGCTTTGCAGGTTTAGCTTTTTTACAGGGATTAGCTGGATGGATCTTTGGGTTGAATTTTCGCCCTTGAGCTGGATCTGTTGCGGTTCTTATATTCCTTTTGTTTTTTTTCTTTTCTTTTCTTAGCATTATATCTTAGATAGGGATTTTATGATCATAGGATTTTGTTTTCTTTATAAATTGTAGCTCTTTGGGAGCATTTAGAGAGCATTTAATCCCTTTTTAAGGACTTGTGTAATTTCTTTCAATATTAATACGTAAGCCCCTACAAAGGGTTTTAACCAAAAAAAAAACCCTAAACCCTAAACCCTAAACCCTAAACCCTAAAAATCCTTAACCCTAAACCCTAAAAAACCCTAAACCCTAAAAACCCTAAACCCTAAAAAAACCCTAAACCCTAAAAACCCTAAACTTTAAACACTAAAACCCTAAACCCTAAAAACCCTAAAAAATATTTAAAAAGCCTAAAAAACCCTAAAAAACCCTAAACCCTAAACTCTAAACCGGAAACCCTAAAAAACACAAAACCCTAAACCCCAATCCCTAAAAACCTTAAACCTTAAACCCTAAACCCTAACCATAAACCCTAAACCATAAAAGCCTAAAAAAAACCCTAAACCCTAATAACCCTAAACCCTAAACCCTAAAACCCTAAAAAACCCTAAACCCTAAACCCTAACCGTAAACCCTAAACCCTACACTCTACACCCTAAAGACTAAATCCTAAACCATAAATATTAAAAACCCTAAAAAAAAAAACCCAAAAGCCCTAAACCCTAAAAAAAACCCTAAACCCTAAACCCTAAAAACATTAAACCCTAAACCTTAAACCCTAAAAAAACTATAAAACCTAAAACCATAAAACCATAAAAAATCCTAAACCATAAACCCTAAACACTAAACCCTCAACCCTAAACCATAAACCCTAAACCCTAAATCCCTAAAAACCCTAAACCCTAAACCCTAAACCTTAAACCCTAAACCCTAAACCCTAAACCCTAAAAACCCAAAACCGTAAACCCTAAATCCAAAAAACCCTAAATCCTAAAAATCCTAAACCCTAAACCCTAAACCCTAAACCCTAAAAATCCTAAACCCTAAACCCTAATTATCCATCATTCTCCATCTTTCTCTCTCTCTCTCACTCTCTCTTGCTCTATCTCCCTCTTTCACTCTCTCTCTTGCTCTCTTTCACTCTGTCTCCCTCTCATTATTTCTAATTCACCATCATTCTCCCTATTCCTCCATCTCCCTCCCTCACTCGCTCTCTCTCTCATTATTTCTAATTGTCCATCATTTTCTTTTTTGCTCTATCTCTCTCTTTTTGTCTCTCCCCCTCTTGCTCTCTCTTTCTCTGTCTCTCTCTATCTCTCTCTCCTCCCTCTCTCTCTCTCTCATTATTTCTAATTCTCCATCATTCTCCCTCTTACTCTCTCTCCATCCCTCTTACTCTCTCCCTCCCTCCCTCTCTCTCACATTTTTTTTCTAATTCTCTATCATTCTCCCTCTTTCTCTACCTCCCTCTCTTTCTCTTGCTCTCTCTCACTAACTCTCTCTCTCCGTTCTCTATCATTATTTTTAATTCTCCATCATTCTCCCTCTTGCTTTATCTCCCTCTATCTCTATCTCTCTTTCTCTCTCTCTCTCCCCCTTCTCTCATTATTTCTAATTCTCCATCATTCTCCCTCTTGCTCTATCTCCCTTTCTCTATCTTGCTCTCTCTCTCTCTCACTCTTTCTCTCTCCCTCTCCCTTTCTTTCACTTTCCCTTTCTCATTATTTCTAATTCTCCATCATTCTCCCTCTTTCCCGATCTCCCTCTCTCTCTATGTCTCTCTCTCCCTCTCTCATTACTCTTAATTCTCCATCATACTCCCTCTTGATCTGTCTCACCCATTTTATCTCTCTCTTGCCCTCTTCCTCTCTCTCTCCCTCTCCTCTCCCTCTCTCATTATTTCTAGTTCTCCATCATTCTTGCTCTATCTTCCTTTTCTCTCTTTCTCTATCTCTCTCTCTCTCCCTCCCTCCCTCCCTCCCTCCCACCCTCCCTCTCATTATTTCTAATTCACCTTCATTTTCCCTCTTGCTCTATCTCTCTCTCTCTCTCTCTCTCTCTCTCTCTCTCTCTCTCTCTCTCTCTCTTACTCTCTCTATCTCACTATTTCTCTCTCTATCCCTCTCTCATTATTTCTAATTCTCTATCATTCTCCCTCTTGCTCTATCTCCCTCCTTTTGTCTCTCTCTCTCCCTCCCTCCCTCTGTCTCTCATGATTTCTAATTCTCCATTATTCTCTCTCTTGCTCTATCTCCCTCTTTCTCTCTCTTTGTCTCCCTCTCTTCCTCTCTCATTATTTCTAATTCTCCACCATTCTCCATCTTGCTCTATCTACATCTCTCTCTCTATTACTATCTCTCTCTCTCTTCTCTCACTGATTTTTCTAATTCTCCATCATTCTCCCTCTTTCTCTATCCCCCTCTATTTCTCTTGCTCTCTCTCTCTCTATTTCTCTCACTCAATCTCTCTCCCCCCTCTATCATTATTTCTAATTCTCCATCATTCTCCCTCTTTCTCTCTCTCTCCTCTCTCTCTCCTCTCTCTCTCTCACTTTCCCTCTCTCATTATTTCTAATTCTCCATCATTCTCCCTCCTTCTCTATCTCCCTCTCTCTCTCTATATATCTCTCTGTCCCTCTCTCTCTCTCCCTCTCTCATTATTTCTAATTGTCCATCATTCTTCCTCTTGGTCTATCTCCCACTTTCTATCTCTCTCTTTCTCTCTTCCTCTCCCTCTCTCCCTCTCTCCCTCTCTCATTATTTCTAATTATCCATCATTCTTCCTCTTGCTCTATCTTCTCTCTCTCTCTCTCTTGCTCTCTCTCTCTCTCTCTCACTTTCCCTCTCTCATTATTTCTAATTCTCAATCATTCTCCCTCTTGCTCTATCTCTATCTTTCTCTCTCCTCTCTCTCTATCCATATCTTTCTCTCAATATTTTGAATTTTGCATAATTCTCCCTCTTACTCTCTCTTTCTCTTTCTCTCTCTATCACATTAGTCTGGTGCTCCCTCATTCTCCCTCTTGCTCTCTCTCTCTCTCTCTCTCTCTCTCTCTCTCTCTCTCTCTCTCTCTCTCTCCCATTATTCTAATTCTCCCTCATTTTCCATCTTGCTCTCCCTCCCTCTCTTATTATTTCAAATTTTCCAGCATTCTCCCTCTTGGCCTCTCCCTCTCTCTCTCTCTGTCTCTCCCCCCTCTCCATATTTCAAATTCTTCATCATTCTCCTACTTGCTCTATCTCCCTCTTTCTCTCCTCTCTCTCTCTCCCTCTCTCTCTCTCCCTCTCTCTCTCTTTATTTCTAATTCTCTCCATCATTCTCCCTCTTACTCTCTCTCTCTCTAAATATTTTTAATTCTCCATGATTCTCCCTCTTGCCCTCTCTCTCTCTCTCTCTCACTCACTCCCTGTTTCATTACTTCTAATTCTCCATCATTCTCTCTCTCTCCCCCCCTCTCATTATTTCTAATTCTCCCTCTTTCTCCCTACGCTCTCTCTCTTTCTCTCTCACACACTCTTTCTCTCACTCTCTCGCTCATTATTTCTATTTCTTTATCATTCTCCCTCTTGCTCTCTCTTTCTCTCATTATTCTAATTCTCCATCATTCTCCCTCTTTCTCTCTCTCTCTCTCCCTCTCCCACATTATTTCTAATTCTCAATCATTCTCCTTCTTGCTCTCTCTCTCTCTCGTTATTTCAAATTTCCATCATTCTTCTTCTTTCTCTCTCTCCCTCTCTCTCTCTCTCTCATTATTTCTTCTCCACCATTGTCCTTCTTGCTCTCTCTCTCTCTCT
This sequence comes from Dendrobium chrysotoxum, assembly GCA_019925795.1. NCBI lineage: Eukaryota > Viridiplantae > Streptophyta > Magnoliopsida > Asparagales > Orchidaceae > Dendrobium > Dendrobium chrysotoxum. Next base: position 11,339,201 of record CM034310.1, read on the forward strand.
TTCTCATTATTTCTTCTCCATCATTCCCCTTTTTGCTCTCTCTCTCTCTCATTATTTCTTCTACATCATTCTCCTTCTTGCTCTCTCTCTCTCTTTCTCTCTCTCCCTCCCTCTCATTATTTCTAATTCTCCATCATTCTAATTTTTTTCTCTATTTCCCTCTTTCTCTCTCTCATCTCTCTCTCTCTCTTCTCCCTCCCTCTTTCATTATTATTCTATTTATCCATCATTCTCTCTCTCTCCCCCTCTCATTATTTCTTATTCTCCTTCTTGCTCAATCTCCCTCTTCTCTCTCCTCTCTCTCTCTCTCTTTCTCTCTCTCACCCTCTCTTTCTCCCTCTCTCTGTCAATATTTCTCTTTCTCTCACTTTCTCTCTCTCTATCCCCCTCTCTCCCGCTTTCCCTCTTTCATTATTTCTAATTCTCCATAATTCTCCATCTCTCTGTCTCTCTCTCTTCCTCTCTTATTATTTTATTTCTCCTTCATTCTCCCTGTTGCCCTCTCTCTCTCTCTCATTATTTCTAATTCTCCATGATTCTCTATCTTGCCCTCTCCCTCTCTCTTCTCTGTCCGTCTCCGCCATCACCACTTTCATTATTTCTAATTCTCCATCATTCTCTCTCTCTCTCTCTCTCTCTCTCTCTCTCTCTCTCTCTCTCTCTCTCTGTCCCCCTCTCTCATTATTTCTAATTCTCCTTCTTGCTCTATCTCCCTCTTTCTTGCTCCTCTCTCTGTCTGTCTCTGTCACCCTCTCTCTCTCTCATTATTTCTAAGTCTCCGTCATTCTCTCTCTTGCTCTCTCTTTCTTTCTCTCTCTCTCGTTATTCTAATTCTCCATCATTCTCCTTCTTTCTCTCTATCTCTCTTTCTCTGTATCTCTCTCTCTCCCTCTCTCATTATTTCTTATTCTCCTTCTTGCTCAATCTCCCTTTTCTCTCTCCTCTCTCTCTCTCACCCTCTCTTTCTCCCTCTCTCTCTCTCAATATTTCTAATTCTCCATCATTCTCTCTCTTGCTCTCACTTTCTCTCTCTATCTCTCTCATTATTCTATTTCTCCATCATTCTCCCTCTTGCCCTCTCTTTCTCTCTCTCTCTCATTATTTCTAATTCTCTATGATTCTCTATCTTGCCCTCTCTCTCTCACCCGCTTTCCCTCTTTCATTATTTCTAATTCTCCTTCATTCTCCCTCTCTCTCTCTCTCCCTCCCCCTCTCTCATTAATTCTAATTCTCCTTCTTGCTATATCTCCCTCTTTCTTTCTCCTCTCTCTATCTCTCTATCACCCTCTCTCTCTCAGTATTTCTAATTCTCCATCATTCTCTCTCTTGCTCTCTCTTTCTTTCTCACTCTCTATCATTATTCTAATACTCCATCATTCTCCTTCTTGCTCTCTCACCCACTTTCTCCCTCTCTCTCTCTCTCTCCTTATTTCTAATTCTCCATCATTCTCCCTCTTGCTATCACTTTCTCTTTCTATCTCTCATTTTTTGTTTCTCCATCATTCTCCCTCTTGCCCTCTCTCTCTAATTATTTCTAATTCTCCATGATTCTCTCTCTCTCTCTCTCTCTCTCTCTCTCTCCCCCGCTCCTCCATTCCCTCTTTCATTATTTCTAATTCTCCATCACTCTCTCTCTCTCTCTCTCTCTCTCTCTCTCTCTCTCTTTCTCTCCCTCTCTCAATATTTCTAATTCTCCTTCTTGCTCTATCTCCCCCTTTCTCTCTCCTCTCTCTTTATTTCTTTCTGTCACCCCTCTCTCATTATTTCTAATTCTCCATCATTCTCTCACTTTCTCTCTCTTTCTTCCTCTCTCTCTCATTACTCTAATTCTCTATCATTCTCCTTCTTGCTCTCTCTCTCTTTCTCTGTATTTCTCTCTCTCTCATTATTTCTAATTCTCCTTCTTGCTCTATCTCCCCCTTTTCTCTCTCCTCTCTCTCTTTCTTTCGCTCACCCTCTCTTTCTCCCTCTCTCTCTGACCATTTCTAATTCTCAATCATTCTCCCTCTTGCTCTCACTTTCTCTCTCTATCTCCCTCATTATTCTATTTCCCCATCATTCTCTCTCTTGCCCTCTCTTTCTCTCTCTCATTATTTCTAATACTCCATGATTCTCTATCTTGCCCCCTCTCTCTCCCCCTTTCCCTTTTTCATTATTTCTAATTCTCCATCATTCTCTCTCTATCTCTCTCTCTCCCTTCCTCCTCCCTCTCTCATTATTTCTAATTCTCCTTCTTGCTCTATCTCCCTCTTTCTCTCTCCTCTCTCTATCACCCTCACTCTCTCATTATTTCTAGTTGTCCTTCATTCTCTCTCTTGCTCTCTCTTTCTTTCTCTCTCTCTAATTATTCTAATTCTCCATCATCCTCCTTCTTTCTCTCTCTCTCTTTCTCTGTATCTCTCTCTCTCTCTCTTTATTTCTAATTCTCCATCATTCTCCCTATCTCCCCTCTCACATTATTTCTAATTCTCCTTCTTGCTCTATCTCCCTCTTTCTTTCTCCTCTCACTCTCTTTCTCTCTCTCACCCTCTCTTTCTCCCACTCTCTCTCATTATTTCTAATTCTCCATCATTCTCCCTCTTGATCTCTTTCTCTCCCTATTTCTCATTATTCTAATTCTTCATCATTCTCCCTCTTTCTCACTCTCTCTCTCCCCCTCTCTCATTATTTCTAATTCTACATCATTCTCCTTCTTGCTCTCTTTCTCTCTCTCACACATTATTTTTAATATCCATCATTCACCTTCTTGCTCTCTACCCCTCTTTCTCTCCTCTCTCTCTCCCTCCCTCTCTCTTTACATCTATCTATCTCTCTCTCCCTCCCTCATAAATTCTAATTCTCCATCATTCTCCTTCTTGCTCTCTCTCCCTCTTTCCCTCTTCGTTCTCTCTCCCTCTCTCTCTCATTATTTTTAATTGTCCATCATTCTCCCTCTTGCTCTCTCTCTCTCATTATTCTAATTCTCCATCATTCTCCCTCTTGCTTTCTCTCTCTCTCTCTCTCTCTCTCTCTCTCTCTCTCTCTCTCCCTCCCTCCCTCTCTCATTATTTTAAATTTCTATCAATCTTCTTCTCTCTCTCTCTCTCTCTCTCTCTCTCTCTCTCTCTCTCTCTCTCTCTCTCTATATTTCTCTCTCGCTCATTCGCTCTCTCTCTTTCTCTCCCCCCCTCTCATTATTTCAAATTTCCACTGTTGTCCTCTAGCTCTATCTCCATCTTTCTGTCTCCTCTCTCTCCTCCCTTACTTCTAATTCTTCATCATTCTGCTTCTTGTTCTCTCTGTCTCTCTCTCTTTCTCTCTTAATCTCCCTCATCATTTCTAATTTCCATCATTCACCTTCTTGCTCCCCCCTCTTTCACTCACTCTCTCTCTCTCGCTCCCTCTCAAATTATTTCTAATTCTCCATCATTCTCCTTCTTGCTCTATCTCCCTCTCTCATTATTTCTAATATCCATTATTCTCCCTCCCCCTCTCTCTCTCTATCTCTCTCTCTCCCTCTCTCATTATTTCTAATTCTCAATCATTCTTCATCTTTCTCTCTATCTCTCTTTCTCTCTATTTCTCTCTCTCTCTTATTATTTCTAATTTCCATCATTCACCTTCTTTCTCTCTCTCCCTCTTTCTCTTCTCTCTCTCTTTCTTTCTCTCTATCCTCTCTCCCTCTCACTATCTCTCTTTCCCTCTCTCATTATTTCTAATTCTCCATCATTCTCCTTCTTGCTCTCTCTCTCTGCCCTCCCTTATTATCTTCTAATTCTCCATCATTGTCCTTCTTGCACAATCTCCCTCTTTCACTCTCTCCTCTCTCTCTCTCTCTCCCCCCCCTTCTTTGTCCCTCTCTCCCTCTCCCAATATTTCTAATTCTATATTATTCTCCATCTTGCTCTCTCTCTCTACCTCTCTCATTTTTCTAATTCTCCATCATTCTCCCTCTTGCTCTCTCTACATCTCCTTCTCTCTATAATTATTTCTAATTCTCCATCATTCTCCCTCTCCCTCTCTCATTATTTCTAATTCTCCATCATTCTCCCTCTTGCTCTCTTTCTCTCTCACTCTCATTATCCTAATTTCCATCATTGTCCTTCTTTCTCTCTCTCCCTCTCTCTCCCTCTCTCTCTCTCTCCCCCCTCTCTTATTTTTTATAATTCTCCATCATTCTCCTTCTTGCACAATCTCTCTCTCTCTCTCTCCCTCTTTCATTCTTTCTAATTCTCCACCATTCTCCCTCTTGATCTCTCTCTCTCTCCTCCTCTCATTATTTTTAAATTTCATCATTGTCCTTCTTGCTATCTCTCTTCTCTCTTTCTCATTATTTCTAATTTCCATCATTCTCCCTCTTACTCTATCTCCCTCTTTTTGCCCTCTCTTTGTCCCTCCTCTCTCATTATTTCTAAATTCCATCATTCTCCTTCTTTCTCTATATCCCTCTTTCTGTCCTCCCTCTCTCTCTTCTCCCTCCCTATCCTATTATTTTTAATTCTCCATCATTCTCCCCCTTGCTCTCTCTCTCTCTAATTATTTCTAATTCATTATGATTCTCTCTCTCTCCCCCTCCCTCTTTCATTATTATAAATTTTCCATCATTCTCTCTATCTATCTCCCTCCCTCTCCGCCTCTCTCATTATTTCCAATTCTCCATCATTTTTCTTCTTGCTCTATCTCCCTCTTTCTCTGTCGTCTCTCTCTCTCCCACTCTCTCTCATTATTTCTAATTCTCCATGATTCTCCCTCTTGCCCGCTCTTTCTCTCTCTCTCTCGCTCATTAATCTAATTCTAGATCTCTCTCTCTCTCCCCCCCACTCTCTAATTATTTCTTCTCCATCATTCTCCCTGTTTCTCTCTCTCACCCTCTCATTATTTCAAATTCTCCATTTTTCTCCCTCTCGCCCTCTCTCCCCTCTCCCTCTCTCTCTCTCTCTCTCTCTCTCTCTCTCTCTCTCTCTCTGTCTCTCTCTCTCTCTCTCTCTCTCTCTCTCAATTTCTCTCTATCAATCTCTCTCTCTCCCTCTCTCATTATTTCTAATTCTCCATCTTAATCCTTCTTGCTCTATCTCTCTCTTTCTCCCTCCTCTCTCTCTCTCCCCCACTCTCTCATTAATTCTAATTCTTCATCGTTCTCCCTCTTGCTCTCTCTTTCTCTTGCTCTCTCTCTCTCTCTCTAATTATTCGAATTCTTCATCTTGCTCTCTCTCTCTCTCTCACTATTCTAATTCTCCATCATTCTCCCTCTTGCTCTTGCTCTCTCTCTCACTCTCTCATTATTTTCGATTCTCCATCATTCTCCCACTTGCCCTCTCTCTCTCTCTCTCTCTCTCTCTCTCTCATTCTCCCCCTTGCTCTCTCTCGCTCTCTCTCATTATTTCTAATTCTCCATGATTCTCCCTCTTGCCCTCTCTCTCTCTCTCTCTCCCTCTTTTATTATTTCTAATTCTCCATCACTCCCCCCCCCCCCCGCTCACAATATTTCTAATTCTCCTTCTTGCTCTATCTCCCTCTTTCTCTCTCTCACCCTGTCTCTCTCCCTCCCTCTGTCATTATTTCTAATTCTTCATCATTGTCCGTCTTCCAAACTCTTCCTCTCTCTCTCTCTCTCATTATTTCTAATTCTCCATCATTCTCCCCTTGCTCTCTTTCTCTCTCTCTCTTATTTTTCTAATTCTCTATCATTCTCCCTCTACCTCTATCTCTCTCTCAATATTCTAATTCTTCATCATTCTCCCTCTTACTGTTGCTCTGTCTCTCACTCTCTAATTATTTCAGACTCTCCATCATTCTCCCTCTTACCCTCTCATCTCTCTCTCTCTCTCTCGTTCTCGCCCTTGCTCTCTATCTCTCTCTCATTATTTTTAATTCTCCATGATTCTCCCTCTGGCTCTCTTTCTCTCTCTCTCTCTCTCTCTCTCTCTCTCTCTCTCTCTCTCTCTCCCTCTTTCATTATTTCTAATTCTGCATCACACACACTCTCTCTTCCCCCTCTCTCATTATTTCTAATTCTCCTTCTTGCTCTATCTCCCCCTTTATCTCTCTCTCTCTCTCTCATTATTCTAATTCTCTACCATTCTCTCCCTCTCTCTCTCTCTCTCTCTCTCTCTCTCTCTCTCTCTCTCTCTCTCTCTCTCTCTCTCTCTCTCTCTCTCTCTCTCTCTCTCCGTCTCTCTCCACCTCCCATTATTTCTAATTCTCAGCCATTCTCCTTCTTGCTTTATCTCTCTCTCTCTCTCTCTCTCTCTCTCTCTCTCTTTCTCTCTCTCTCTCACATTATATCTAATTACCATAATTCACCTTCTTGCTCTCTCTCCCTATCTCTCTCTCTCATTAATTCTTCCCCATCATTCTCTTTCTTGCTCTCTCTCTCTCTCTCTCAATCTCTCTCTCCCTCTCTCATTATTTCTAATTCTCCATCATTCTCCTTCTTGCTCTATATCCCCCTTTATCTCTCTCTCCCTCTCTCCCTCTCTGTCTCACATTATTCTAATTCTCCATCATTATCCCCTTTTTCTCTCTCTCTCTCTCTCCTCCCATAATTTCTAATTCTCAGCCATTCTCCTTCTTGCTTTCTCTCTCTCTCTCACACATATTATTTCTAATTACCATAATTCACCTCCTTTCTCTCTCTCCCTATCTCTCTCTCTCTCTCTCTCTCTCTCTCATTATTTCTTCCCCATCATTCTCCTTCTTGCTCTCTCTCTCTCTCTCAATCTCTCTCTCCCCCTCTCATTATTTCTAATTATCCATCATTCTCCTTCTTGCTCTATCTCGCTCTTTCCTCTCTCCCTCTCTCTCTTATTATTTCTAATTCTTCATCATTCTCCCTCTTGCAAACTCTCTCTCTCTCATTATTCTAAATTTCCATCATTCTCCCCCTTTATCTCTCTCTCTCCTCCTCTCATTATTTCTAATTCTCCATCCTTCTCCTTCTTGCTCTATCTCCCTCTTTCTCTCTCTACCCCTCTCTCCCTCTCCCCCTCTCTCATTATTTCTAATTTCCATCATTCTCCGTCCTCTTACTGCTCTCTCTCCTCTCTCTCTCCCTCTCTCATTACTTCTAATTCTCCATCATTCTCCTTCTTATTCTCTCTCTCTCACATATTATTTCTTCCCCATCATTCTCCTTCTTGCTCTCCCTCCCTCTCTCTCTCTCTTTCTCAATCTCTCTCTCTCCCTCTCTCATTATTTCAAATTCTACATCATTCTCCTTCTTGCTCTATCTCCCTCATTCTCTCTCTCCCCTCTCTCTCTCTCTCCGTCCCTCTCTCATTATTTCTAATTTCCATCATTCTCCTTCTTGCTCTATCTCCCTCTTTCTCTCTCTCCCCCCTCTCTCTCTCTCTCTCCCCATCTCTAATTATTTCTAATTTCCATCATTATCCTTCTTGCTCTATCTCCCTCTTTTCTCTCTCCTCTCTCTCACTCTCCCACTCTCTCACATTATTTCTAATTCTTCATCATTCTCTCTCTTTCTCTCTCTTTTTCCCTCACTCTCTCTCATTATTTGAATTCTCCATCTGGCTATCTCTCTCTCTCTCTCTCATTATTCTAATTCTCCATCATTCTCCCTCTTACTCTTGATCTTTTTCTCACTCTCTCATTATTACAGATTCTCCAACATTCTCCCTCTTAACCTCTCTCCCTCCCTCTCTCTCTCTCTCATTCTCCCCCTTGCTTTCACTCTCTCTCTCTCATTATTTCCAATTCTCCATGATACTCCCTGTTGCCCTCTCTCTCTCTCTCTCTCTCTCTTATTATTTCTAATTCTCCATCACTCTCTCTCTCTCCCCTGCTCCCTTTATTTCTAATTCTCCTTTTTGCTCTATCTCCCTCTCTCTCTCTGTCTCTCTCTCCCTCTCTCATTATTTCTTCCCCATCATTCTCTTTCTTGCTCTCTCTCTCTCTCTCTCTCTCTCTCTCTCTCTCTGTCTCTGTCTCTCTCTCTTTCTCTCAATTTCTCTCTCCCCCTCTCTCATTTTTTCTAATTCTCCATCATTCTCCTTCTTGCTCTGTCTCCCTCTTTTCTCTCTCCCCTCCCTCTCTCTCTCCCCCCCTCTCTCATTATTTCTAATTTCCATCATTCTCCTTCTTTCTCTATCTCCCCTCTTTCTGTTCTATCCCACTCTCATTACTTCTAATTCTCCATTATTCTCCTTCTTGTTCTGTCTCTCTCTCTCTCTCACACATTATTTTTAATTTTCCATCATTCTCCTTCTAGCTCTATCTCCCTCTCCCCTCTCTCTCTCTCCCCTCTCTCATTATTTCTAATTTCCATCATTCTCCTTCTTCCTCTATCTCCCTCTTTCGCTCTCCTCTCTCTCCCCCACTCTCTCTCCAACTCTCTCTCATTATTTCTATTCTTCAACATTCTCCCTCTTGCTCTCTCTCTCTCTCATTATTCTAATTCTCCATCATTCTCCCTCTTGCTTTCTCTATCTCACCTTCTCTCATTATTTTTAATTCTCCATCATTTTCCGTCTCTTTCTCTCTCTCTCTCTCTCCCTCTCTTATTATTTGTATTTCTCCATCATTCTCACTCTTACTCTCTCTCTGTGTCTCTCTCATTACTTTTATTTTCCATTATTCACTTTCTTACTATCTCACCCACTTTTTGTCCTCCATCTATCTCTCTCTCTCTCTCTCTCTCTCTCTCTCTCTCTCTCTCTCTCATTCTCTCCCTTGCTCTCTCTCTTTCTCATTATTTTTAATTCTCCATGATTCTCCCTCTTGCCTCTCTCTCTCTATAATTATTCTAATTTTCCAGCATTCTCCTTCTTGTTCTCTCTCACTCTCTCATTATTTCAAATTCTCCATCATTCTACCTCTTGCCCTCTCTCCCCCACTTTCTTCTTTCTCTCTCCCCCTCTCCCTCTCCTCTCTTTCTCTTGGCTCTCTCTTTGGCGATTTTTTCCCCGCGAAGGAGCTTCGCCGCCGTGATTTGATCGGTCTTGCTCTTGGGATATGGTGGGGGGTGACCACCGGTCACCCTCCCGTCATTCCACGAGGAGCGGCGGAGGGACGGATGCTGATGGTGGAAATGGTGTGGTCGCTGGGGTGTTAAATATGATGGAGGGAGGAATGTGGTTGATGGATGTGGATCGGGAGCTGAGGTTGTTGCTGGTGGAGGGTTTAGTGGTGAGAGAAGGTTTCATTTACTGGATCTCGTGGTTTGGCGAACATTGGGGCTGAAGGGAAACATCTGGTTTGGTCACGTGCTTCGGTGAAGGCGGTTCATTAGGATGTGGTTTCTATTGAGGAGCTGGATATTGATCTGAACGTTGATGGTCAGGTGATGGTTGATCGGGATATGTCTATATAGGATTCATCTGCTTTGGATGAAGTCATGGAAATCCTCGGCGGTTGTGAAGATGAAGAACATTCTGATTCTCAGTATTTCAGGAAGGAGAATAATGAGGCGGCTGTTCCTGGATTTAATGGACACAAGGCTGGGCTGTTGGATACAGATGATAAGGTTATGGGTATTTCTTGTGAACAGATTGAGGTGAGTAGAATTCTTGATAATCCGATGTTTGAAACGGATAATGTACAATTTACTTTTAGAAACATGAGTAGGGTTGCGGATTTGGTCAATGCCTCCTCTCTGGAGGCCTTTGCGAAGCTTGATCCTCTGTTACAGGGAACTAAATCCAGTGTTGATATGGTGGGGAAAAATGGAGAAGGAAAGTGTGAAGATTGTGTACCTAAGGGGGTAGATGCAGGTATTGGTTGTAGTGGTTTAAATGATTTTTCAAGACGACCATCAAGTGTTTGTAATAATACTGCAAAGGAGGATTTATTCCCACAGCAGCTTGAGCGGGATTCTCGGCCATCTGTTTCGGTTAAGAGGGAAGCTAATGGAGCTATGGATTCGTCCAATGCTTGGAAAAAATCAATGCCTATCAAGTTAAGCTTGCCTGATGACGGTAGAAGCTTCTTACGGGAGGATGGATTAGTGAAGCTTGATTTGGCTAAGGCTAGGGGGAACATAGAAAAGCTGAACAGAGCATTAATAGGAAGTTTGTTGGGACGTCGCCTACCTTTTTGGGTGGTGCAGAATGGATTGCAGCGTAAATGGGGGCACCTTGGACTTACGCACATTACGCCTATGGGTTCAGACTATTTCCTGTGTTGGTTTGATAGTGAGGAAGGTCGAAACAGTATTTTGATTGGAGTACCTTGGTTTGTGGGAGGGTAGATCATTGGGGTGGATCAATGGACGATTGGCTTATCATCAAAATCTTTGAAATGATTTACATCTCCGGTTTGGATACGTCTTCCAAACTTGCCTTTGGAATATTGGGATGAATCTAATTTAGCTCGGTTGGCTGAGGGTATTGGTTAACCGTTGTTCATGGATGATATGACTAGGTCTTGGAACAGATGTGCTTTTGCATGTATTTGTTTACGGCTGGATTTGTCCAAGAGGTTATCTAAAGGTGTTTGGGCACAAGGACAGGGAGGGATGTTCTTCCAGCCAATTGAGTATGATGGGATTCCATTGATCTATTTGGGGTGTGGCAAAGTTGGTCACAAGGTTGAAGTATGTAAGGAAAGTGTTGTTCAACACAGGCAACAAGTCCAGAATAATTCAGGTGAACATAAGCAGTCGGTTGAGGCAGGGGATGGTTCTACTAGAGATGGAACAGTTGGCTCGATGACTGAGTCATGCTTAAGATCTAGTTTGATGAATGGGAAGCTGAAAGAAGAATCTAGCTCATCTGAGGATCAATCCGCATATGTGGATGTGAATTATGGAGAATGGACGGTGGTTACAAGACGTAGATGTTCTAAACCTGGAAATAGAGCTCAAAATAATGGCTTTAAACTTGCTTCTCACGTTGTGGCTAGCAAACCTATTTAGAGGGAAGTCAGTAAGGTTCATAGTGATGTGAAGGTTGAGGTTTCAAATAAGAAATCTAGTGAGGAGGTGCTGGTTGATAACTTTGTTACTCCTGATGGTCGGTTGAAGTCTCTTTCTCAAAAATAGGTGAAACTTAGGAATTGGAAGGACCCCAGTGCTGTCAACTCTCCATCTAAACTTATGGTTCCTAAGGTGTTGAAATTAACTGAAAGTACTTCTGGAAAGGCTGGGGTGTTGAAACCAAAGAAGAAAATGGACAGAAATTCCAAGAACTTCATTGCTAATGAATTGGTTTGTCTTGGCTCTTTGAAGAAGCTGCCCCGTGCCAGGAGATGTAAAGGTTTAGAATCTGATGTGTTGGCTTCTTCTATTGAACAATTTGTTAATGTAAAGGATAAATCAGGGGATAAGATGGAAGGTGTGGCTTTAGCTGAGAATCTGTCTTCCTGCTTGGATCAAGGAAATTTTAAAATAAGTATGAACGGCGGGGACGCGTCCCCTTTAGTGATTTAATGCATAGCATAATGTGCTGGAATTGTATAGGTGCTCGTAAGAAGGAAACTGGTAATTATCTACGTCACCTCATTGGGGAATTTGATGTCAGTCTTACTGGGATTCTTGATACCAAGTTAAACTCTTTTTCTAGGAAGGATATAGACTTGCTTGCGGGACAGAATTGTGACTTTGTGTTCCAGCCGGCTAAGGGTAGATCTGGCGGCATTTTGGTCATCTGGAAAAATGAGGTGGCTTCTTTTCAAGTTACTTTTCAGACAAATCAATGCATCATGGGATGGTTTCGATTTGCTGATTCACTTGATTGGGAAATTGCAATCGTTTATGCAAATAAGGATAGGCACATTAGGAGGGAAGTTTGCAATGATATTTCTAGAAATCACAATTTGGGAGCTCCTGTGTTGGTTGGAGGCGACTTCAATTGCATTTTGTCACAGGAGAATAAGAAGGGTGGGAAGGCTTTTCATTATTCATCGGCTGCTTGTGAAATGGAAGAGTTTATGGGCATCAATGACTTGCTAGATCTGGGGTTCTCTGGTCCAGCTTTCACATGGACAAATAATAAGGATGCAAGGAGCAGAATTTTTGCAAGATTGGATCAGTTTCTTGTCAGCTCCTCGGTCCTTGATTCATTCCAAAGATTAAAAGTAATGCACCTTACTAGGTTGGCATCTGATCATTGCCCGATTCTATGTACATTTCAGGAAGTTACGAAATGTGTTTCTTCTCATTGGATTAAGTTTGAGGATATTTGGGCAAGCTATCCAAAGGCTTAGCAACTGGTTTGGGACAAATGGAAAGTGAATGATATGGGAAATGAAGCTTCCAAATTACAGAAAAAGTGTCAAAGGTCACTTAAGGAATTGTTCTTTTGGAGTAGAAACAATTTAAAATGCTGAATCAGTTGAAGGAGGAACTAGATGGGGAAATCAAAGCATTGCAGGAGATCGATTGCTTGCGTTGTGGATTGTCTAAAATACAAGCTGAAGCTCTTAGATATAAGGTACAACTTTTGAATAGTACACTTGCTCGAATTATGAATTGGTGGAAGCAACGTGCGAAAGTTAAATGGATTGAAGAGGGGGATGGAAAACTCATTTTTTCCATTCTATGGCTTCAACACGTAGGAGATCTAATTGCATTGATTCTCTGAAGTTGTCGGATGGGGAGCTAATTTTAGATGAGGTTGGTATCTCAAAACTTGTTTCAGATTTCTTTGATAAGAAATGGTGATGATAGGCTATTCTACAGGATGGTTGGCCTTCATTTGAGGCTCATAGAGAAGTGGTGGCTCGGTTTTCTGAAGTTCTGGACATGGAAGTTACGGGTGAGGAATTTTGGGATGTAGTTCGTTCTCTTGGCCATAACAGAACACCCGGAAGGGATGGGATTACAACATCTTTTTTCAAATTCTTTTGGGAGATTGTGGGAGAGCAAGTGATTAATGCTTGTCTGGAATTTTTCTCCACAGGGTGTATGGATCCGTATTGGAAGGAAACGGTGGTAGTGCTTTTGCCTAAGGTAAAGAATCCAGATCATCCTTAAAAGTTCAGAACGATCAGCCTTTGCCAAATAATCTATAAGATTGTTTCTAAGATATTGGTTTGCAGAATTAAAGGAATTTTGCCTGAGTTGATCTCTAAAGAACAAGCTGCCTTTGTTCTGGGGGGTTCAATTTCAAATCATTGCTTATTGGGACAAGAATTAATGAATAAATTCAAGGTTTCATCTTCCTCAGTTGGGTTTTTAGCCTTGAAAGTTTATATGGAACAGGCTTATGACAAGATGAGCTGGAAGACTCTTGAATTGGTGTTGAAACGGATGTGATTTCCGACAAGGTTCAGCTCATGGGTGATGAACTGCATTCAATATCCAAAGTTTTCTATATTGGTTAATGGAAAACTTATTGATTGGATTACGACAGAATGTGGTTTTCGTCAAGGGTGTCCTTTATCACCCTACTTGTTTATTCTGTTCTTAGAGCTGTTATCTCTTCATTTCAGTTAGAAGTTTCAGGAGCTCGGTTTGCCTATCAGTGTGGGGGGACTTTCTGTCTCCCACCTTCTTTATGCTGATGAAATTTTAATTTTTGCAGGTGCTTCTATTCCCAATGTCAAGAAGATTATGTCCATTTTGGATGCTTATTATTCCTGGAAGGACCAAAATGTTAATAGAGACAAGTCTGTGATATTATTTAGTAAGTGGACTTCTTCTACTACAAAGTAAGGTGACAGAAATGGAATATCTTGGCATTAAGTTTGCATTGAGGAGGTTAACCAAGGCGGATTTTGCCCCATTGCTACATAAAGCTCGCGCCTGCACGCTTACATGGGGGATTAGACACCTTTCTTTCGCGGGAAGGGTTACTTTGATTAATTCTGTTTTACTTCCTTTATCTATGTATATGATGGCTCATACAGCTGTACCAAAGCAAGTGTTAAATGACATTGAAAAGCTTTGTCGAAGCTTTCTGTGGGATAGAGATTCTAATAGGAGAAGTGTTCATTATGCTTCATGGGACAGTGTTGCTCAGCCTAGACGCTTGGGAGGGCTTGGATTCCATGCTTGTGCTAAATGGATTGGCCCGCTACATGCACGTATTACGTGGGAGTTCATTTGCAAGCCAACTAAACTTTTCCAACGGTGTATGAGGCAGAAATATGGAGGGTGGCCTTGGGAACAGAATTTTAAACGCGGAGATTCCATTGGCTGGAGGATTATTTGTGAAGGTGTTGCCAGCTTAAATAGATGTATTCGATGGAAGGTACATAATGGCAGGGAAATTGATGTATTAAATCATGTTTGGATTTTGGATAGAGCAATCTCCTCTTGGCCCACTTTCTGTGATATTGAAGCAATTGAAAGCTCCACATTAGATTAATTCATCACGATGGATAGATGCTGGGATTTACCGAAATTTCTTGTTTACTTTGGGAAGCTTTTGGTTTACAGGATTTATGAAATTCAGATTTTGAAAGATGGGAATGCAGATTCATTAGAACTGATTAAAAGCTCTATAAACTCTACGATTTCAGCATTAGCTTATAACAGTTTGTTCCAGCAGGATGATGATCCGGTTTGCACTATTCTCAGGCTGGGATTGAGGCCTCGGGAAAGGTTGTTTTGGTGGAGAATCTATAAAGGCTTTGTCCCAAATAAGAGCTGGTTATTTGTGCGTGGAGTTGAGGGAAATTTGGATTGCCCTATTGGATGTCAGGTAATGGAGAATTTAGATCATATCACAACTGGTTGCAAACAGTTAAGAGATATATTGGATGTATTAGATAGTTGGGGGTTTACTACTCCTCGGTTTGCTTCATTTAAGGAGTTACAGGTGTCGATGGAGAATTTTTGTTGTGATAAGGATAGTTGGGTGCTATTTTATTGCTATGCTACTGATCAGAATTGGAGAAACAGAAATTCAATTAAGCATAGCAAGGGGGCCTGCACACCTACAGTTTTGGCAATGAATATTTTAGAAGCTCTTAAACCGATTTGTTTTTCATCCCTCTGGAGCAACAGGGCACTATTCAATCTTTTGGATTGTTCTTTCCTTCTTCTTGGTGTCCTCCCCCTACAGGTTGGCTAAAGATTAATGTGGATGGAACGCTTCTTAGATCATATGCCGGGGGAATCGGTATTATCATCCGAGACTATCAAGGCTCGTTAATTGTGGCAGCTGGTTGGAATATTACACATTGGGATAATACAAAGGTGGAGATGTTAGCTCTTTACTATATTGACAAGCTTCTTCTTGATTGGATGTTTGAGGTGAAGGGTGTTATTATTGAGGGGGATAATGCTAGTGTTATTCAATATATGCAAAACTTCAAACAAAGAGAATTGTTGAAGATGCAGCCAGAGGATGGTGACAAATTGAATTGGATAAAGTTGTTCCAAAAGGTCTTATTTGTGCATACATATAGGAGGTTCAACAAGGCAGCTCACTTTTGTGCCCAAAGGGCCATAGATAGTTCTTTTTTTGGCCTATAGAAAATAGAGTAAATAATTGTATTCCGCAAGAATTTTTTGATATTCTTGAGGAAGATAGTAGTTCGTTTTGTTCTGTTTAGGGGCCGTTTGGTCTATTTTTTTTACATGGTTGTAATAGTTGTTCTTAGTTGAATGCAATATAAGTAGATATTCAACCCTCTCTCCCCCCCCCTCTCTCTCTCTCTCTCCCTCTCATTATTCCTAATTCTCCATCATTCTCCTTGTTGCTCTATCTCCCTCTTTCTCTCTCCTCTCTTTCTCTCTTTCTCTCTCATTATTCTAATTCTCTATCATTCTCCCTCTTTCTCTCTCTCTCTTTCTCTCTCATTATTCTAATTCTCCATCATTCTCTCTCTTTCTCTCTCTCTCTCTTTCTCTCATTATTCAAATTCTCCATCATTCTCCCTATTGCTCTCTCTCTCTCTCTCCCACTCTCATTAATTCTAATTCTTCGTCATTCTCTCTCTTACTCTCTCTGTCTCTCTCATTATTTCTAATTTCCATCATTCACCTTCTTGCTCTCTCTCCCTCTTTCTCTCGTCCCTCTCTCTCTCTCTCTCTCTCTCTCTCTCTCTCTCTCTCTCTCTCTCTCTCTCTCCCACTCTCATTATTTCTAATTCTCCATCGTTCTCCTTCTTGGACTATCTCCCTCTTTCTTTCTCTTCCCTCTCTTTCTCTCTCTCTCTTTCTCTCTTAGTCTCCCATCATTTGTAATTCTCCATCATATTCCCTTTTGCTCTCTCTCTCTCTCTCCCTCGCTCATTTTTTCTAATTCTCCAGCATTCTCCCTCTTTCTCCCTCTCCCTCTCTCTCTTTCTCTCTCTCATTATTTTAATTCTCCATCATTCTCCTTCTCCCTCTCTCTCTCTCCCTCTCTCTCCCCTCCCCTCCTATTTCTTATTATTTCTAATTCTCCATCATTCTCCTTATTGCAGTATCTCCCTCTTTCTCTCTCTCCTCTCTATCTCTCTCTATTTTTCTCCCCTTCTCTCATTATTTCTAATTCTACATCGTTCTCCCTCTTGCTCTCTCTATCTGTCTCTCCCCCCTCTCTCTCATTATTCTAATTCTCCATCCTTCTCCCTCTTACTCTCTCTCTCCTTCTCTCTCATTATTTCTAATTTTCATCATTCTCCTTCTTGCTCTCTCTCTCTCTCTCATTATTTGTAATTTCCATCATTCTCCTTACTCTATCTCCCTCTTTCTCTCGCTCCCCTCTTTAAGTCACTCTCTCTCTCTCATTATTTCTAATTTTCCATCTATTTATCTACCTCCCTCTCTCTCTTTCTCTCTTCCTCTCCCTCTTTATTTCTAATTCTCCATCATTCTACCTCTTGCTCTCTCTCTCTCTCTCATTATTTTTAATTCTCCATGATTCTCCATCTTGCCCTCTCTCTCTCTCCCTCTCCCTCTTTCATTATTTCTAATTCACCATCATTCTGTCTCTCTCTCTCTCCACCTCTCTCATTATTTCTAATTCACCTTTTTTGCTCTATCTCCCACTTTCTCTCTCCTCTCTCTCTTTCTCTCTCTCACCTTCTCTTTCTCCCTCTCTCTCTCTCATTATTTCAAATTCTCTATCATTCTCCATCTTGCTCTCACTTTCTCTCTCTCTCTCATTATTCTAATACTCCATCATTCTCCCTCTTGCCCTCTCTCCCCCTCTCTCCCCCTCCTCTCTCCTTATTTCTAATTCTCCATCATTTCCTTCTCTCTCTCTCTCTCTATCTATCTATCTCTCTCATTATTCTAATTCTCCATCATTATCCCTCCTTCTCTCTCTCTCTCTCTCCCCCCTCTCCCATTATTTCTAAATCTCCATCGTTCTCCTTCTTGCTCTATCTCCCTTTTTCTCTCTCCTCTCTCTCTCATTATTTCTAATTCTTTATCATTCTCCCTCTTGCTCTCTCTTTTTCTCTATCACTCTCTCATTATTCTAATTCTCCATCTTGCTCTCTCTCTCTCTCCCACTCTCTCTCATTATTTCTTCTCCATCATTCTCCCTCCTTCTCTATATCACTCTCTCATTAATTAATATTCTCCATCATTCTCCCACTTGCCCTCTTTCTCTCTCCTCATTTCTAATTCTCCATCATTCTCCTTCTTGCTCTATCTCCCTCTTTCTATCCTCTCTCTCTCTCTCACACACATTATTTCTTCTCCATCATTCTCCTTCTTGCTCTATCTCTCTCTCTCTCCTCTCTCTCTCTTTCTCTCCCCCCTCCCTCCCTCTCTCATTGTTTTTAATTCTCCATCATTCTCCATCTTGCTCTCTCTCACTCTCTCATTATTTCAAATTCTCCATGATTCTCCCTCTTGCCCTCTCTCCCTCTCTCCTTATTTCTAATTCTCACTTTCTCTATTTCCAAATTTCTCTCTCCTCTCTCTTTCTCTCTCTCACCCTCTCTTTCTCCCTCTCTCCCTCATTCTCCCTCTCGCTCGCGCTTTCTCTCTCTCTCTCATTATTCTAATACTCGATCACTCTCCCTCTTACCCTCTCTCTCTCTCTCCCTCTCTCATTATTTCTAATTCTCCATCATTCTCCTTCTTGCTCTATCTCCCTCTTTCTCGCTCCTCTCTTCCCTCCCTCATATTATTTCTAATTCTCCATCATTCTCCCTCTTGCTCTCACTTTCTCTCTCCCACTCTCTCCTCTCTCTCCCCCACTCCCTCTCTTTATTTCTTCTCCATCATTCTCCTTCTTTCTCTCTGTCTCTTCTCTCTCTCTCTCACTCTCCCTCTCTCATTATTTCTAATTCTCAATCATTTTCCCTCTTTCTCTTTCTCTCTCTCACTCTCATTATTCTAATTCTCCAACATTCTCCCTCTGTCTCTCTCTCTCTCTCTATCTCTCTCCCTCTCTCATTATTCTAAATCTCAATCATTCTCCCACTTGCTCTATCTCTCTCACTCATTATTTTTAATTCTCCATCATTCTCCCTCCCTCTCTCTCTATCTCTCTCTCCCTCTATCTCTCCGTCTCTCATTATTTCTAATTCTCCATCATTCTTCCTCTTGCTCTCTATCTCTCTCTTTCTCTTTCTCGCTCCCTCTCATTATTTCTAATTTTCATCATTGTCCTTCTTGCTCTCTCTTCTCTCCCTTTCATTATTCTAATTTCTATCACTCTCCTTTCTCTATCTCTCTTTTTATCCTCTCACTCTCTATTTATCTCTCTCTCCTTCCTTCATTATTTCTAATTATCCATCATTCTTTCTCAGTCTCTCTCCCTCTCCACCCTCTCTCATTTTTTCTAATTCTCCATCATTCTCTACCTTTTTCTCTCTCTATCTCTCTCTCCTTGTCTCTCTCCCACTCTCTCTCATTATTTCTTCTCCATCATTCTCGCACTTGCTCTCTCTCACTCTCTCATTATTTAAAATTCTCCATTGTTCTCCCTCTTGCCCTCTCCCCCCTCTCCCCTCCTCTCTCTCTCTCATTATTTATAATTCTCCATCACTCTCCTTGTCGCTCAATCTCTCTCTCTCTCTCCCTCTCTCATTATTTCTAATTCTCCATCATTCTCCTTCTTTCATATCTCCCTCTTTCTCTCTCCTCTCTCTCTCTCCCACACTCTCCCATTATTTCTAATTCTTCATCATTCTCCCTCTTGCTGTCTCTTTCTCTCTCACTCTCTCTCATTATTCAAATTCCCCATCTTGCCCTCTCTCTCTCTCATTATTTTAATTCTCCATCATTCTCCCTCTTCCTCTTGCTCTCTCTCTCACTCTCTCATTATTTCAAATATCCATCATTCTCGCTCTTGCCCATTCTCCCACTCTCTCTCTCACACACTCTCTCTCTCTCTCTCATTATTTCTAATTCTCCACGATTCTCCCTCCTGCCCTCACTCTCTCTCTCTCCCCCCCCCCTTTCTCAATATTTCTAATTCTCCTTCATGCTCTATCTCGCTCTTTCTCTCTCTCCCTCTCTCTCTCTCATTATTTCTAATTCTGCCACATTCTCCCTCTTGCAAACTCTCTCTCTCTCTCTCTCTCTCTCTCTCTCTCTCTCTCTCTCTCTCTCTCTCTCTCTCTCTCTCTATCTCTCCCTCCCTCATTATTCTAATTCTCCAGCATTCTCCCACGTTCACTCTCTCTGTCTCTCCTCCTCTAATTATTTCTAATTCTCCATCATTCTCCTTCTTACTTT